>JAUIMM010000015.1:1730000-1922500 GCA_031769625.1 Taudactylus pleione
CACACAACTAAAGTAATCCAATGTCAATGTGTGGTGATCTCACACCACTAGATAGTTAATGGTCCAATATCAATGTCACTTTGTCCAAATAAAGAGAAAAATAATATCCAGTATTTCACCGTGATTCCAATGATACCAGGTCGTCACTCCAAACTCTGTTTAGGATCTTTTATCCATAGGTCACCTCCTTTGTATAGGATTCTACAATATGCATACATTATAAACAGAAAAGGAGTGCCACAATAGTGTAAAATCTTTTACAGTTTTATTAAAGTTTAAAAAATACACAAATGGATCCGTACCATAAAAGACCTTTAAAGCACGGCACACTGTTGCACATATAGGGGTATTAGTATGCTCCCCCTATAGAGCGTTACCTTCCCAGTCTTGGTACTTCAAGAGTTATCACCATAAACCAACGCGTTTCCACCTCTTCTGAGGTCTTTATCAAGGTATATGATAAGGAGTGATTTAACCTGATATATATAGCCCGAAATGGGCGGAGCTTTCTCATTAATAAGGTATTACTTACTCTTAATAGAGCGGTGCTGTCTTAGGCTCCCTGGGTTCTGAAGTGCCGCTATCACAGTACATCATGTAACCGTTAGTCGGGACACGGAAGTCATGCATTCCAAATTTACACACGTGATGTGGTCCAATAATCCGGAGCGCATCACGCGGTCTATTTCCCCACCTCTAATGAGTGCGCTTTGCTCCATTACTTGGAGCCCAGCGCGCACTGACGTCCCGCTCTCAGTGGCCGTACATTGTAACTGTTATCACGTGGTGCGTATCACGTCATAAACGCACCACGTGGTCCGCTCTTTTAGATTCCTGCGCTGCGTTCCAACCATTGGAACACAGCGCTACCATTCATTCCTGGTTCTAAGCATTATAGTAGCCGCTATTACATTCTTTCTTTTAATTGATTCGCCTGTGTTCTCATTTTAACATAAAATCATTGGCCCACATATTCCATTCACATATAGTGCCTAAACATTAGTGTATAATCTAATAATTGTCATATGTAACAGTCTATGTCCTGGAAGCATCCAGGGTGCTGAATATATAAATACATATGTATCAACCTGCATATAAAATCCGCTGTGGTTCAATTATACAATGGGTACATTGCTATATACATCCTACAACAAAAGTTATAAAAACAGGAAATAAAAGGCACAGAGTATCATCTTAAAACACTATGATATACATAGATAACCAATTTTCAACCAGATACATAAAATGTAAAAATGTAAAAGAAAATATAAAAAATATATATATAAAATTGTATAAAAAGACACTCATAAAACCTTTTTATAAAAACTATTTGAGTTCAAAATCGGCATTCAATCCATGTGGTTTCAGGGTTTTGACTATATATATATATATATATATATATATATATATATATATATGTATATATATATATATATATATATATATATACCAACTGTACTGCCTAAACGGCAGAACACAAAACGGCACTGCAGTATGCTGAACAAAGAAGATTTTACTTTTTCAACGTTTCTGGGCTATCAAGCCCCGTCGTCAGGAAAACATTTCTGATTTAGCTAAAAATTTATCTATACCCTTGGTCCGCCAATTTCCTTCCACTTTTTTAATTCCTACTATACATTTAATATCATTGACTGAATTGTGCTGTTTTTCATGGAATTGCTTGGCCAGTGCGTGGTTAGTCACACCCCTTTTGATATTCCGTATGTGTTCTGCCCACCTCACTTTAAGATTTCTTGAAGTCTTACCTACGTATTGTAATCCACAGGTACATTCAATCATATATATTCAATTATTGCTATTACATGTAATGAACTCGTGTATTTTAAACTCTTTCTGGTTAGATCTAGAATCTAATGTTTCTATTTTTGAAGTCTGATTTGTATGTGTGGTGCAGACTATGCATGAACCACAACGATGGAAACCTTTTGTTTTAATTCTGCCTGTTCGTTTTTCTGGAATTGCACTCTTTACAAGTCTATTCTTGATATTCGGGGCTCTCCTAAATGTAAACATAGGTTTTTGTGGGATAATTTCTTTCAATATGGGATCCTGCTGTAAAAGGAACCAATTTTTCTTAATAATATTTTCCACCTTTTTATATTGATTATGAAACATGCTGATAAATGCCACTTTTGGTTTATTTTTTTGTTCATTCTTACCTTTATATACTAAAAGGTCATTCTATGGAACTTCACGCATTTCTTCAATGGCCTTCTGTATATTATCATTATCATATCCCTTAATCACTCAGCATTGAGATTATTGATGAAGATTTAGAAAGTGTTATGATCAAATTAGAAAAAACATTATTGCAAGAAAGTAAAGTATGGTGTGAAATTACCACACTAGAAAGATACATAGCAGAGGATATGATTCCAAAAGGGTTACAAATGAAAAAACCCTGTACATTTCAGACAGACAATACTGATTTTTATCAGGAGTGGCAAGTAATTTTAAGGAAAAGCTCTTTCTCTCTTATGGAATTAATCATCAAGGAGAGAAAGAGCAAACTTATTAACTATGAACAACAAATTGATGAACTTTCCTCACTTATTAACCTGTATAGAGAAAAGAAGGAATGTAAAGAAATGGAAAAAGAAATGGAGGGAAAAATAATGAAAAAAGAAAAATAAATTATTAGTAGGAAACAAAAGAAAATACTTACGTGATAAAAGATAGGAGACAAGGATAGAGGAGATAGAGAATCTTGACATTAGTTTTAATTCGAACAAGAGTCAATTAATGAGTGCCCTATCCACACACCATTATTTAATTATCCACTAAGATCTGACAAAAGGAGAAACAAACATAGAAGTAGATTTGAAAATAGACCCCAATTCCAAAAAAGGGACTATTCACCAAGACAGCATGCTGACAGATATAGAAGGCAAAATGAATTGGGCCATTATGAAAGAAAAAAGTATCATGATAGGGACTCCCAACAGGAGACCCAATAATGAATATACTAATTGGATTAGAGTCAAAAGGGGCAATAGAAATACTATCACACACCATACACCCTATCAGATACCCACACACAATCGCTTTAAAGCCCTGGAGAGAGAGGATTGTCTGGAGAGAGACAGGCATCAGAAAACGAATTTGAATGATAAAAAGAAGAAGCGCACTCATAGGGGCAAAAGAGATGGGGGGATTAAAACAAAGAAAAATAACCGCTTAAATACGGAATCCTCACATAAAGAGAAGGAATTTGAATCTATAAAAATATTTAATCTAAGTACACATGTCCTTAAGAAGGAAGAAATTAGCCTGCTGCAGAAGGGTCTAAAATATACCCCAGTCAACAAAATAAATAAATTTGATATGTATATCGATATACAGAAATTTATTAGAAAGCTATCATTAAAAAAGTATTTTATCACTCAAGATAGAGGAAAAGAAAATCAAAATACAGAGCATGATCAAGATGCACATAACCCGTTCAAACCAAAATCTACATTTAATCCGACATTTAATAGGGGATGTTTTTTAGACAGTTTTAATAAAATTGTATGCACTGAAATTGAAAAATTAGAAGGAAATCAAAATATGACACATAATTTATCTCAAAATGAATTTAAGGCTCTACGGGATTTAGAAAAAGATTGCGACATTACAATCAAACCAGCTGATAAGGGGGGGGCATAGTCGGGGGGCATCTAAAAAACATATCCAAAATTCGAGCATATCTCACACAAGACACTGCAAAAACTCTAATCCATGCACTTATTATTTCCCGTATTGACTAATGCAATAGCCTCCTTACTGGTCTTCCCAAACACAGGCTATCGCCATTACAATCCATTATGAATGCAGCTGCAAGGCTTATCTTCCTTGCCAAACATTCATTGTCAGTCCCTCCATTGGTTGCCAGTTTTCTACCATATTCAATACAAAATACTCTTACTTACACATAAGGCTATTAACCAAACCACACAACATACATCTCTTCACTCATTTCTAAATATCTCCCTACCCGACCTCTCCGCTCAGCACAAGATCTGCGTCTCTCATCCCCATGCATTACTTGCTCCCATTCACGGTTACAGGACTTTCTTCAGGCTGCACCCACTCTATGGAATGCCTTACCACGCACAATACGACTTTCCTCTAGTCTCCAATCCTTCAAGCGATCCCTGAAAACTCACCTCTTCAGGCAAGCTTATCAGATCCCAGAACCACCCACATAACCTTCATAGCCTCCATATGTAATTACATCCCCTTTCACAGTCCACACACAACCTCACACATCGTCTTTCTTTCACATCCTCATGACATTTGGCCGACATTCCGGTGTAAATGGGTCATGCAACTGTGCATTCTGGCTGGACCAAAATGCAATATATAGCACCTATCCTTGTGTATCAATGCCTATTTCCCTATAGATTGTAAGTTTGCGAGCAGGGCCTTCCTACCTATATATCTGTCTGTTATTACCCAGTTTTGTTCTATTAATGTTTACAATTGTAAAGCGCAACGGAATATGCTGCGCTATATAAGAAACTGTTAATAAATAAAATAAAATAATATATATATGAAGTCAAAACCCTGGAACCACATGGATTGAATGCTGATTTTGAACTCAAATGGTTTTTATAAAAAGGTTTTATGAGTGTCTTTTTATACAATTTAATATATATATTTTTTTATATTTTCTTTTACATTTTTAAATTTTATGTATCTGGTTGAAAATTGGTTATCTATGTATATCATAGTGTTTTAAGATGATACTCTGTGCCTTTTATTTCCTGTTTTTATAACTTTTGTTGTAGGATCTATATAGCAATGTACCCATTGTATAATTGAACCACAGCAGATTTTATATGCAGGTTGATACATATGTATTTATATATTCAGCACCCTGGATGCTTCCAGGACATAGACTGTTACATATGACAATTATTAGATTATACACTAATGTTTAGGCACTATATGTGAATGGAATATGTGGGCCAATGATTTTATGTTAAAATGAGAACTGAGGCGAATCAATTAAAAGAAAGAATGTAATAGTGGCTACTATAATGCTTAGAACCAGGAATGAATGGTAGCGCTGCGTTCCAATGGTTGGAACGCAGCGCAGGAATCTAAAAGAGCGGACCACGTGGTGCGTGAATGAGGTGATACGCACCACGTGATAACAGTTACAATGTACGGCCACTGAGAGCGGGACGTCAGTGCACGCTGGGCTCCAAGTAATGGAGCAAAGCGCACTCATTAGAGGTGGGGAAATAGACCGCGTGATGCGCTCCGGGTTGTTGGACCGCATCACGTGTGTAAGTTTGGAACGCATGACTTCTGGGTCCCAACTAGCGGTCACATGCTGTACTGTGATAGCGGCACTTCAGAACCCAGGGAGCCTAAGACAGCACCGCTCTATTAAGAGTAAGTAATACCTTATTAAAGAGAAAGTTCTGCCCATTTAGGGCTATATATATCAGGTTAAATCACTCCTTATCATATACCTTGATAAAGACCTCAGAAGAGGTGGAAACGCGTTGGTTTATGGTGATAACTCTTGAAGTACCAAGACTGGGAAGGTAACGCTCTATAGGGGGAGCATACTAATACCCCTATATGTGCAACAGTGTGCCGTGCTTTAAAGGTCTTTTATGGTACGGATCCATTTGTGTATTTTTTAAACTTTAATAAAACTGTAAAAGATTTTACACTATTGTGGCACCCCTTTTCTGTTTTTTATGTATGCATATTGTAGAATCCTATACAAAGGAAGTGACCCATGGATAAAAGATCCTAAACAGAGTTTGGAGTGACGACCTGGTATCATTGGAATCACGGTGAAATACTGGATATTATTTTTCTCTTTATTTGGACACAGTGACATTGATATTGGACCATTAACTATCTAGTGGTGTGAGATCACCACACATTGACATTGGATTACTTTAGTGGTGTGAAACCACCACATATTGACTTTTCAGAATCTTTTCCCACTAGGTGCGCTGGAGATTTACCTTGTTGTTTGCTTATATTCTGATTAAGTGACGTGTGAAGGTCACTTGATTTCTCTAGCTGCCCTATTTAATGTGGAGTGTGACTGTTGAATTTTTTTTCCATATTATACCTGTATAACCAGTCCGGTCCTAACGTGTCTCGTGCAGCGCCATCTTGTCCGCAAACAATAAATATTTATACAGACTGACTGATGATGTCAGCGCATGCACGGATCTGAATAAAGTTTTATTCAAAAAGAAAAGACCACACGCCAGTGGTGATGGAAAAGATTGTATGCAAATAGATTGTATTTGCTCAGGGTAAACGGAATACCTATGTATATTATTAAAAAGATGTATATATCTGATTTTGACGGGGAGACCCCCCTGTCATTGATACTACTCGACATTAAAGTCATGTGATGTAAACATAGGTCATGTGATCGGAACACCCGGCTTACAAACGTAACATTTTATATAAATAAACACAAAACATATGTGATCATACATAAAACATACATAAAAAATACCTATAAAGCCTTTTTCTAAAAAGGTTTTATAGGTATTTTTATGTATTTTTTATGTATGTTCACATATGTTTTGTGTTTGTTTATATAAAATGTTACGATTGTTTTCCATCTGGTATGGATATGTTTTCCCATATTTTAATTATGTAATAAATATCTTTTATAACGTCTGATACATACATTATGAGCTGTCTTTATTCTCATTTGCATGCTCATATATGGGAAAGAGAAATTTATGAGGAGGACAAAGATACCTTTATACGCTTCTTCTATCTAGCCTTACCTATGTAAGCATACAAGTAAGCAGACTTATATCTGCGTCTATTCATAACACACATAAGGGTGAGGAACAACTTCTAAGTGCAAATTACTGACCCTCTCATTAGGGTTAATTGCTGCATTGAAGTGTTGCGCCGATTATTGAGTATATGTTTTTCATATATAACCCTCCCTGCCTAGTACCTAACCTTAAACCTCCCCCCCCAGTGCCTAAATCTAATCCTCTCCCTACTGCCTAACCCCTAACTCTCCCCCTAATCCTGCTACTTACCTTGGGATGCCGTCGTTCAGGATGCCGGTGACTGGACTCGGACAGGTGTCAGGATTCCGGCGTCGTTATTCTAAGCGACGGCATCCCATGTATTGTGTAGCTTTGCCTAGGGCGCCTAGAAACCTTGCACTGACCCTGATACTGTAACTGCATCTGCGTAAGACAGATATACTTTCACAGACGAACCAGCATGCCCTAGTACTCCATTCCAATACAGTGACTGACCCAGACTCTGCATTCTGCACAAACTGTAAGTCTATTCAGAGGCTACAGTCTGTATTTTGCAAATAGCAGGGATCCCAGAGAAAAGACCACCACCAATCACAAAGTAACATAGGCTGATGGTATTTGCTAAAAATTACATATAGCAGACATTCAATTTAAAACAAAAAAATTGTATTGAAGAAAAACTAATTCCAATAATATCATATTACTATTTCTTACAAATAGGCATTATTTGTAAGAAACACATACATATTGATGATTCATAAAAGAAAAAGTTAGGAAAAATGTGGTGATTTAGTTTAAATATGGTGTTTGTTATTCTAATTAAACCATCATTTTATTTTCTAAAGTTCAGTATACTAGTTTATTGCATCCCGAAAAAATAACTGTCAATTATAATAAAACAAATTAAAATAGCAGATAAACACTTACTTTCTTCCCTTGAAATTGCCCCTGTCAATGGTAGACTTTGTGATAGCAGCTCGCACCATTAAATAGTCTCTGTCGTGATCCGGTAAAAGGATAAAGCGAGTTTCCTATACAGAGGAGAGTTTAGCGTTAGATTCTTTACACTGGCCAGAGTATCTAGCAGTTATTTTGTCAGGCCCTACATACAGTATTGAATAAAATCAGTGCTTTCTATTTGGTTGTTCTCGAGTACAGTACAGGTATCTTTTTTTTATACTATTTTAATTCTTAAGGCGATTAAAATGAGTAATTCTTGCCGATTAAATTCTCAATAATTCTTGCCGATTAAAATGAGTAATTGAACGATATCGATATCGTTATCGTTCAATTGCTTATTAATCGTGCACAAATCGGGCATAAAAAATGTCAGAAACGACCAGCGATGCCCGCTGGTTGTTTCCAACATCAATCATTGTCTGAACATGCTGGTCAATCTACTGATAACGACAGATTGACCATGTTCAGAGATGAGGGAGGGTGACATATCGTTCAGTGTAGGCACTGCAGGGGAAAAGGAACGACTGTACGATTACAATGTTGTAATCGTACTGTCATTCCACTATCTGCTAGTGGATGCGCACCTTTAGGGGCCTATCCATTATTACTAATGGGCCCGTTACACATGCCTAGTATTCAGCAAACTCCGAAAACTGGAAGTATTCGGAGTTTGCTTGTGGGAACCACGTTCCTTCCTATGGGAGGGAGGTCAGCTACACATATGTATGTAAATGCAATATTTCTTGCGTGTGTCTTTTGCTGCATGCATCCAACTCTTCATGAGGATCATTATCTTTTAAATAAGTTACAGATCTATTTTTTGCTACTTTCAGAAGGTTGTACTTTTCTAAGTAAAACAAAACATTTTTACATATCTTTAATAAACACCAAGATGACACAATTTGCTGAGAATCATGTAAACATTAGTCCCCTTCCGTCCTCCCAATTTCACTAATGAATTGTACAGGATGCAGGAGGGTGACCTGCTCTTCTTGAGAATTTGGGGGGCTTTCTTTAATTTAGAAGTCTCCCAGATGTTCCAGTACAGTAGGCACTATATTCCATTGTAAGTCTCCCTACTGTATTTTCATTTATCTCTTCCTCCCCACTAGGGCAACTAACACTTGGCTGGTTATGTGGGTGTAAAGGTTGCTAATATAGCTAGGTTTATTATCCTTGTTCGTGTATTGTATTTGTTTATGTACTTTGTAAGGCGCTGCGGAATATTTGTGGCGCCAAATAAATAAGTGATAATAATAAAGAGAGCGCCCGGTTATAGGGTTACTTGGGTAACTCATTGTTGTCTAGCGAGTAGGCAAATATTCTGTAAAGCAGTCAGCAATATTGGGGATAATTTTTAAGATTTAACGTTTGGTGAAGTTGTCATCGTGAGAGTTTATTGGGGAATGGATAATAAACAATGGATGTTTTACTTTACCTCTGTACGGGGAACACTCTTGAAGCCGCGTCTGCTATAGGCAGCTAAAGAGTTCATCAATGTGTTTGTTGAGAAAGTAAAGAATGAGGTCCGATTCCCAACATCCTTTTCAAAACCCTTTATAATAGCTCCATTCACCCTGCAGTTCAAATCAGCAATGAGAAAATGAAGAAAATACCCGCATTACTGTATAGCCAGAGCAATGGAAATTGTACAAATAGTGGTTTATTTTGTACCTGAAGACGTAGTCATGCTCATCAATCTCTTTTCCCATTCCAGATCCATTTAAAATGCCTGCATTGCCCACTACAGCACATCGTATACAGGAAGACTGCCCCTTCCAGTTGTCAAACATGTAGCCATTACTTGTAGAGTTCATCAGGTTCAGAGTGGCCTTGATTACTTTAGAGATAATACAAGGACTTAGTAACTAGCGTGGAAGTTTTCCTCAATCTCATATCATACTTTATGTAATTATTTCCAGTGCTGTGTTTCAAAAGAGGTTCCCACCTCACGGTATGACTTGTAATGCATACAGACAGAAGTAGATTAGGCAATCACAATTGGTGCTGCCTACATATGGCATGGGATCCGGTCTGTAGATTGACAGTAAAAAGGTTGATAATGTCTAGATAGAGACCCGATGTTAGACAGTCTATAGGTCGACAGGGACAAAGGGTTGACATGTAAGAAGGTCGACAGGTACAAATGGATGACATGGTCAAAAATGTTGACGAAAAATAGTCGACACAAAAATGGTTGACACATGTTTTTTGTTGTTGATTTTTTAGGTTTAGGGTTAGGCACTTACCGGAGGGTTAAGGTTAGGCACTTACTCCGACGGTTAGGGTTAGGCACTTACCGCAGGGCGAAGGTTAGGCACTATAAGGGACAGTTAGGGTCAGGCATCTACCTCAACAATTAGGGTTAGGCACCAAGAGGAGGGTTATAAAAAAAAAATTATGTCGACCATTTGTACATGTCGACCTATTGACTGTCTAACATCTGGTATCTATCTAGACATTGTCGACCTTTTTACGGTCTATCTTTCAAGCCACTTGGCATGTAACATTTTACAAGGCTATAGATACAATAGGTGTTATGTGTGTTGGTGCGTTGCTGTGTTTTAGGCTTATGCTGGGTACACAATGACAGATACATTGACTGATCAATTGATCGGCCAATATATCTGCTGCCCGTCGGCCAGTGTGTACCTGCGATATGTCGGTGAACGTCGGCGTTCACCGACATATCGCATTGGCTGTGCAACACAACAGGAAAATCCTTCTCCAGAACCAAAAGAGGAAGGAGGTTTAGTTACAGTAAGTTGAATGGTGAAGGACAAGAATTGTTGCCAGCATCACTGCATCTTAAAATCTCTCTTTCCTTTATCCAACTGCCTCATACTACCAGACCAGTATCTGCAGATAATTACCAGTCACCAGTGGTTAAGTTAATATTGGTGACTGATATTAATTCTGTGTTACAGCAGCTACATACACTTTCCCCACCAGCTGCTACAATTGTAATTCTGCTACCTTATATACTGTATCAAGTGTAACCCACACCTCTTAAGGTGCCCATACTCACCTTACGCTGTGACGGCCGATCCGACGGCCGACATATCGGGCAGTCCCCACACACAGAGCGATCTGCTGCCTGACCGCCTGATATGCCGGCACCCCCCTGCCCACCGCATAACACTGCATGGGATCATACATTGCATCACCAGATCTTATGTGCAGCATGTAAGATCTGGAGGTGCGATGTACGATTCCAGGGGTGCGCGCACTGGCCGATGATATGCCCACACACGGTACGATTTAGCAGTGATATCGTACCAATCCGTCGGATTTGCTGCTATATCGCACCGTGTATGGGCAGCTTTCGATTGTAAGCTCATTTGGCAAGGGCACATTTGTTGCGTGTTATTGTATTATTTATTTGCTTTGTGTCATGGTCCCTAAAAGTAGATAAAGAAAAAATAATAATCTGAGACTAAATATGGTCACTCCAAGTCAGCTGCAAATATAATCTTTCAGAAATGAAGCTTCACAACGGGATGGCACCATGTGTGTGCAGTTTTTTGTGTAGTGTTCTACATACTAGTCATGCTAGGGAATGCAGGTCTCATTGGTCTATCACCTGTCCTCTATGATATTTTGCTATAGATTAGATGGGATATATGAACTGATAACTCACTTTCCCATGTAACCCGCATCCAGCCTTGAGACCCTGCATACATCTGAAGTCTTCTGTATTCTGACTCCTGTGCATATTTCTTCCACAGCAAAACTGGTATAGTTTCCACGAACATCTGCTGAAATTGTGCTCCGCGGAGTATATCTCTGGTGCGGTTTGGACATTTCTATGAACATTTAAAAACATAGTACAGTCATTTGTGGAGAGTCTTTCAAAAGAGGAACACAATACTGCAAGAGATATTGAGACAATAAAGGATCAGTTGATTAAGGGCTTGACTCAGAGACAGACACCAATGCGATCGCAGCTGCAATTTCGCATGCAGCGCAGCAGCGGAGAATATGCTAATGTCTGCAAAGATCACCCGAACATAAAGGCACCAACTGCTGCCTTCTTACCTGCTTGCGACAACCTGTACCAGCGTAAATATCGGTAACATCACCTCACATCGGCGCCCATCTTGGCCTTTGCGGAAGGTGTGACCTGCCGCAGCCTTGGGAGTTATTCTGACACGCAGAGTTACGCATTCACTCACAGTGGCTAATTTATGCACGCCCATGTAAAAGCGTTTAAACGGACAGGCATGCCTGCGTTTCTCAGACCACTCCCCATCACCATCCCCAAATGCTAACAACCTGTCACTCACTCTGCAATGGATTCCTATGTGCGTCTAATATTATACATCACTGAGGTATTTCAATTTTGGTAATAATTTACAATAGTGGGTACAGTAGTGGGTAGGGTTGACATAAGGACACCGGTTACAAGCAATCATAACTCATAATTTATGCAAGTATTATTTACATGAGTTTATGCATATGTATATTATCATCACTTTTGTATTATTGTATTATACTCAGGGCTATTTTTCTGGAAAAAAATGTTCATGAACTGTGGGTGGAGTTACTGGGGGTGGAGCTATAGAAAATAAATTTTATATATATATCTAAATACTATACTAAATACTAAATACTATATATATACTCAGGGCTATTTTTCTGGGAAAAAATGTTCATGAACCGTGGGTGGAGTTACTGGGGGTGGAGCTATAGATAAGAAATTTGATATATATATCTAAATACTGTCAGGGAATTATGGATCAAGATGGAAGCGAAGCTGAATGTGTAAGGGTTAATTAATTTTGCTGTGTTGCATAGACCTGTAAATGACTCCTTTATCTATACCCTCACCCTGTAGACATGGTATTACTTACATAGGACAAGAACAAATGCTAAATCTCCAATCTAAGTTTAAACCCAAAAGGGGATCTTTGGAGAGGTCATGAACGGTAGAAATGATGGATAATGTCTCTCTTTTGACATGTGAACCTTGTATGACCGAACATGAAGTCCACCATGTCTAATTATAAATAGTTGTGTGTTCTGCATGTACACCATTTGTCTTTTTAGGGAATGACTTGTAATTAGCCATGCTTGCATCTGTAACCATATGTGGATTGGACAATGCCTATTTAAGCCTGTTGTATTCCTCCACCAAGTTGTCTCTCCAGCAACCTCTGAGCTGAGACACCCACATGCATGTGAATAAACAAGTTATGCTATTTCAACTGATCCCGGCGAATCGATTTATTGTCTATTTCAATACTATACTAAATACTATATATATATATATATATATATATATATATATATATAGTATTTAGAAAAGAAGGCACTCAAAAGGCCCAGGGCATTACGTTTTACTTAATGAGAGGTTCATAAGCTGCTTGTTTCTGCTGAAAAATAGCAGTGATTATACTAATGTATACTGTGCAGGGGCGTATCTATAATGGGTGCAGGGCGCACGGGCCCCTGGGTCCAGGGGGGCCCATATCTACTTTTTGAGGAATACTTTGGAGTAGTTACAGGTGTTGAGCAATGTTAGACTTTAGTGTCATCCTGCTTGTGAAAAAAAAATATTGATCCTCTTCTGTCTGTGAAATTATTAATAAATAGCTACAATAAATGCAAAACATAAAAATTCACTTGCGCTTATGAATTTAGTCCCAAAATTTCAAATGGTTTTCAAGTTGCTCCAATACGGAAGATCAGCGGTACATGGAAAAAACAATGAAAAAGAAAGGGGGACACAATAGTGTAATACAATCACTTCTTAGGCGCACACCACCGAAAAAGATGTGTGTGATGATGAAGACAAGTGAACAAGGGGATCCTCTCCCAGCATAAAGTCCTCCTCCCTTGAAGAGATATCACCCAAATGTGAGAGAAGATACACATACAGTGAGATTCTCACATGTATGCTTACTTCTACAAACGTAGTACTTGCTTATAAAGGTATCTTTGGGTTGTCAAAAACATAGTATCCTCACATCAGATAGAATCTCATCCACCAATGGAAAATTCAAGAAATAAAAAAACAAGGCAGTCAACTAGTTTATAATCTAATCCAAACCTTGGATATGTTTATTAAAATAGAAAAAACCCTACTATCAAAGATGGTCTAATGCTCATCTCTATATCCTTATCAGAATGGACCCGGGTATAGACAAAAACACAGAGGTAGCATTTATAGATGGTAGGGAAGCCACACAAATATATGATGACAGGAAAAGACACCATTCAACATGTTTTGCTGCTCTGCGGCGCCTTTTTCAAGATGAGTGTCTTATCTATAAATCCATACAAATAAATCCAATTAAATACATTAAAATAAAATACATGCAAGTATACTTCCATTTGTTTAAAAATGTCATAATATCCAAAAATTATTATACATAAATTAATATATATCCGTTATAAATTATATATACTTGGTTTGTTAATTAATCCAAAATGTTTTAACACATCACAGAACTTCACAATTACGTCCATATAAACTATTAATTGTGCACTAGATGTATTGGGTAATCTTTGCTTTATACATCATAGACACATGTACCAATAATGTTATTAATAACACAATTCTCATAGAAACAAGGCACTTCACAGCCCAAAAATCCAGAGCAAAAACGGAGAAAGAAAGCCCATGTAATATGTAATCTTACATTTAAAACCACTAACAGGAGCTAACCTACAGAAAAAAACAACATACATAATATATAATCTATACATTTAAAATCACTAACAGGAGCTAACCTGCAGAAAGAACAACATATAGCACTTACAGCTATTCACTCTAGCATGCCGATTCGTGGCTACCATGCTGTTCATGTTGGATAAAGTTTTATTACATGAGTTAAACATTTTCTGTTAGAACAGACATTGCTGAAGTTCCATTAGGAAATCCTGACTTGGGCCCTGATTCAGAGCCGCTCGTTAGCGGCAGTACGCTCGTTCCGAGCGATGTTCGCACATCTGCGCATGCGTACAGTGCGGCCGAAAATCTTTGTACGCTATATAGCGAGTGCCTGCTATTTTGAGTGACAGGAGGAGGCGTATGTGGGTGGTAACAGGGAAGGTGTTTGAAAACGGGGGTGTGGAATTCGAACGCAGGCGTGCTTAAAGGTCAAAACGGGCGTTTTAAGGAAGTGCATAATTAATACAGCAGCGTCATTGACCACGTCACTCGTTTTTTTTTAACTCAGAACTGCTCGCAAAATAGCGGATGAAAAAACCAACCACAAGAATAGCGAGCAGTTCATACGCTGTTCGATGTACTCGATTAATCTAATAAATAGCGGACATGACATATGATGCGAGCGGCCAGGGGGCGTTTTTAACAAAAAAACGAGCGTATGTTTTGCTCGCTCGTTCAGACTTAGAGGTGTGAACAGACCGCAATGTGCGAACGGATCATTTGAATTAGGGGTGAGCGGGTTCGGTTTTACTCGGATTTACTCGGATCTTTAAACGGCATTTTATTGGCTATCGCCTATCATGTGTTTTGGATAGCCAATATAATAAATCCGAATTTGCGGTAAAGTGGCGATAAGAACCGAGTAAATCCGAGTAAAACCGAGCCTGCACATCCCTAATTTGAATAGCCACCCCTTGTTTTTGAACGAACGACCGCAAATAGCGAACGGCTCTGAATGAGGGCCTTGGTTCTCTTTACTGATTGTGACTGTCACAGACAGACACATGATGGTTTCTTGGTGACAGGGTATGCAGTAACTACCACACACAGCACAGGTAGCTAAACTTACAGCATTGATTAGAGCATGTCAGTTAGCAGAAGGTAAAAGGGTTAACATCTACGTAGACTCTAGGGGCCAAATGAAAGGGTGAGAGTTTAGAAAACTCACATTTTTAAACTCCGCCAATGTAATAGTCACAGAACATGGAAACTTGCATGATTTTCAGACTCAAAAAAAACTCTCAAGATTTTTGTGTGAGAGTTTTACTGCTAAACTCTCACATTTTTTTTAAACTCTCACCCTATTACATTTGGCCCTAAATATAGGTTTGGAGTTGTTCAGGATTTTGGTGCTATTTGGAAGCATAGGGGTTATCTCACAGCTTCAGGAACTCCCATTTCACATGCAAAGACCGTTAAAGAACTGATAGAGGCAATACAGTTACCAAAAGAAGTTGCAGTGATTAAGTGTCGGGCACATACCAAACAGACTGATTTTATGTCCATGGGGAACAGATTAGCTGACAGGGCGGCACGAGAGGCAGCTTTTGGTACATGTGATGAGCCAGATACAGACACCAGTGGCAAACGCAGGATTTCTAGACGGGGGGTTTCCAAATGCGTGATTTTAGAGTGAGTGTGGCCTGTCCATGGAGAGGGCATAATTACCACTTATCCAGCTTTAATATGCGTCATACAAAGTGTATTGTGTGTCATAATTCCAGCATATACCGGACCAGCGATCACAGTAAGCCATTAAATGTGGCAGTAGGGCCATCCTGCCTGAGCTGAATGTATTTATTTTAGATGTGAGCACCATTCCAGGGCATGGGAGCAAGTCCGGGAGTCTGGGGGAGCAGCAAAAGAACATAGCACTGCCCTTGACATATATGTAAATATTGGGCTCTATAACAGTGCATCCCTAACAGTACATGGTTTCCAAATCCCCTAATTGGTTCACAGGTTATTTATTACTGGCTGATACATGTTAAAACTAAAAGATCCAAAGGTGGTGCTATTTATTTCATTTATGATACTGAGAAGAACATGCAGCACTAGTAAAATTCCATTATATTACTATTTCTATTGTGGTCATGGTGTGGGCTGGGGAGGGGGGTTTCCAGGCAGATGAAAACCCCCCCTGCGTTTGCCTATGGACACTCAGTTGTTTAAGGATATCACATTTGACCAATTGAGACAATATCAGGAAAACACTTCTCGCAATGAGGTCAATACTTGGAAGTTAAAGCATTGTACAATCTTAATGGTATGCTCCAGGATTTATATCCGTAGCCAGATCTAAATGTGAGTTGTGTAAATTGTTTGAGACGCAATGTGGGGAAAACCTACTAAGGTAAAACATTTGCCAAATACTACTGAGACTGTAAATTGGCTTTATTTAGTTACCAAAGTAAAAAGGGGATTAAAGTATGTTCTTGTCATGTTTGCAGGATGATTTAAAGTATATTGTTGAGATGTTTTTAGACACTGCTGAGTTTACTGAATTCACTTCTCCAAGATGCTGAAAAAGATTTTACAGGAATTTGTATGTAGTGCGATACTTGGGGTTAATTAGCTCGGTAGACTGGGGTCAGTGGTGCAGTGAGTAGGTGCAGAATTAGAGTCCACACATAGCATTCCAGTTAAATAAATAAACATTAAGTGATGCTTTACTTCCAGCATGTGAAATCAGGAAACAGAAAAATAATAAACAAACCTAGCCCTTGTTTAGGGCACTAACTCACTTCTTGAACCCTCTCTACAGAATCTGCATGAAAGTCTCTCACAGTCTCTGAGATTGGTGATCCTTCCTGCCACATGCAGGACTGGACACTGGCCTCCTGGCCTGGTATAGCTTTCTCAGCTTGTTGGCAGCCGCCTCTCACAAGGACAGTATCAGAGGAATATGGATCTGCCTGCCTCCTTGCAGGTATGATCCTGACCACCTGGTCTGCTTCACTCACACTGCAGCCCCATCTGGACTGTCTGGCTGTGTCCACCAGCAGCCTCACCTGGGCTCTGGTCATACGGCAGCCATTATACATCTTCCCACAATGCTTTTCTAGTCTGTGTGGGTGGATCACCCCTGCCCCACACAGAATCTGCTGCTCACCAGTGCCACCTCTGGTTATACTGCCACAGTAGGTATGGTTTACCCAGTGTTATTGAAAGTGACTGAGGAACTCATTTTACTGGGAAAGTTTTTCAAAATTGTAAACTGCATAAAAAAAAAAAAGATAGGCTAGCTAAACTTAAAAACGAGACAGGAATGGCATAGCCGGAAGCCCTACCTTTGGTGCTTTGTATTATAAGAATCACACCTAGCTTCATCTCAATCTCTCTTCTTATGAACTGTTTGGACTACAGCCAAGATATTTTACTAATCCAAAGACTGATTTAAAATTGCAACATGGTTTGACCCTTCAATATATTATACAATTGTCTAAGCAGATACAAGACCTTCGGAAAGCTCAACGGGATATTCAACCAACATCAGCATTTGATCCAGCAGATGAAATACAGCCTAAAGACTATGGTATGATGAAAAGTTTTTTTGCGTTCTGGTTCCCTTAACCACTTGCCTGGCACAGTCGTATCAGATACGACCATACCAGACTGGGCTTTCCCTGACATGGTCGTATCTGATCCGACCAGTCAGAAACACACAGTGGGCGGCTTGCTGGAAATTAACTTCCAGCAGCCGCCCATCTCAGAGGGACCTGCAGGTCCCTCTACACCTGCGCCTCCTCCTCCTTTGTATCCAGATCACTGCTGGCCACAGTGATCGGGCCCCGGCGGCACCCCCCTAGAAGCAGTAGCCATGGCTCATGTAGCCGCTGCTGCTGCTGCTGTGACCCGATCACTGTGGCCAGCAGTGATCGGGCAGCCATTTCAGTAATAGGCAGTAGCGGCGGCTCTGGTAGCCACCGCCACTGCTATGTATCCAGGCCGCTAATGGGACACCCTCCCGCTGTGGCTCCGGATCACAGTGATCAGTGAGATCACTGTGTGAGAGAAGCAGCGGCGGCTCTGGTAGCCGCCGCTGCTGCTATGTAGCCGGGCCGCTAGCAGGACACCCTCTCGCTGTGGCTCCGGATCACAGTGATCAGTGAGATCACTGTGTGAGAGAAGCAGCGGCGGCTCTGGTAGCCGCCGCTGCTGCTATGTAGCCGGGCTGCTAGCAGGACACCCTCTCGCTGTGGCTCCGGATCACAGTGATCAGTGAGATCACTGTGTGAGAGAAGCAGCGGCGGCTCTGGTAGCCGCCGCTGCTGCTATGTAGCCGGGCTGCTAGCAGGACACCCTCTCGCTGTGGCTCCGGATCACAGTGATCAGTGAGATCACTGTGTGAGAGAAGCAGCGGTGGCTCTGGTAGCCGCCGCTGCTGCTATGTACCCCGGCAGCCCCTCCCACTCCTTTCCGGCCTCAGCTCCACCTCCCCAAGTCCCCATGTGTTCCGATCACTGCTGGCCACAGTGATCGGGCAAAATATAAAAATAGTAATAAAATATATATATATATATATATATATATAATTATTAGGGATGTGCAGGCTCGGATAGGTTCGAGTTTGCACGTTGAGTTCGGATTTTTCCCTCCAAAAAAACGGAACTCAGAAAGAGGCTAAACGTCATCTTACATGGACGAACATCATCATTCCTGGACTTTTGTCCAGGAATGATGATGTTCGTCCATGTAAGATGACGTTTAGCCTCTTTCTGAGTTCAGTTTTTTTGGAGGGAAAAATCCGAACTCAACGTGCAAACTCGAACCTATCCGAGCCTGCACATCCCTAATAATTATATATATATATATATATATACACATACATACACATCTATATATATATATATATATATATATATATACAAAGTAGCACAAAAAACCGCACAACACCAAGTAATGTAAATATATTGGGTGCCAGGCCAATATAATCGATATATAGAACCATCCACTTGCAGAGTGATCCACCAGGGGCTCAAGCAGAGACGAGGCCAGCACTCACAGTCCTTTAAGATCACCAATAATTTAATCCAATTGTGTAGATCATAATAGCACTAGTACAAATAGTAAGGGCATCATCAGCATATCATACATATCTGGCATAAGCTGGGCTCCATCCCCCAGTGCCTAGTCCCTTGTCCCGACAGCTGTTTCGGTCTTAACCGTCGTCAGGGGTTTGCAGAAGAAAATGAAACTGTAGTGCAACATATAAATACACCTCTCAGCTAATAAAGAAATAGTGCTTATATTGCCTGTTCTTGTATTTTCTTTTTGTTTGTTTATTGTATTCTTTATATTGTTTATTACAGCGGCGTGGCATAATTCACGAGCCTATATGACGGCTCTTGAATACATAGTTGTATTATATCATAGGGCAAGTGTCCAGATTAATGTACTTTGATAATATGTGCCCGCCGTTGTATGGATATTTGTCATCAGTGTGCGGCGCTGCACGTGGTGTCTGTGCGCGTGTCTGGATGGCCGGATTGGCGCGGTCTCCACTGATGGCCACACAGGTGAGCACTATTTCTTTATTAGGACTTAAAGGACTTTGAGTGCTGGCCTCATCTCTGCTTGAGCCCCTGGTGGATCACTCTGCAAGTGGACGGTTATATATATATATATATATATATATATATATATATATTACAGTCAGGTCCATAAATATTGGGACATTGACAGAATTTTCAGATTGTGGCCTCTATTCACCACCACAATGGTTTTGAAATGAACAAACAAGATGTGCTTCAACTGCAGACTTTCATATTTAATTTGAGGGTAATTACATCCAAATCGGGTGAACGGTGTAGGAATTACAACGGTTTCAATATGTGCCTCCCACTTTTTAAGGGGCCAAAAGTAATGGGACTATCAACTCAAAAGCTATTTCATGGACAGGTGTGGGCTATTCCCTCGTTATTTCATTATCAATTAAGCAGGTAAAAGGTCTGGAGTTGATTCTAGGTGTGACATTTGCATTTGGAATCAGTTGCTGTCAACTCTCAATATGAGATCCAAAGAGCTGTCACTATCAGTGAAGCAAGCCATCATTAGGCTGAAAAATCAAAACAAACCCATCAGAGAGATAGCAAAAACATTAGGTGTGGCCAAATCAACTGTTTGGAACATTCTTAAAAAGAAAGAACACACCGGAGAGCTCAGCAACACCAAAAGACCCGAAGACCATGGAAAACAACTGTGGTGGATGACAAAATAATTATTTCCCTGGTGAAGAAAAACCCCTTCACAACAGTTGGCCAAATCAAGAACACTCTCCAGGAGGTAGATGTATATGTGTCAAAGTCAACAATCAAGAGAAGACTTCACAAGAGTGAATATAGAGGGTTCACCACAAGATGCAAACCATTGGTGAGCCACAAAAACAGGAAGACCAGATTAGAGTGTGCTAATCAACATCTAAAAAAGTCATTACAGTTCTGGAACAACATCCTATGGACAGATGAGACAAAGATCAACTTGTACAAGAGTGATGGGAAGAGAAGAGTATGGAGAAGGAAAGGAACTGCTCATGATCCAAAACATACCACCTCATCAGTGAAGCATGGTGGTGGTAGTGTCATGGCGTGGGCATGTATGGCTGCCAATGGAACTTGTTCCCTTGTATTTATTGATGATGTGACTGCTCACAAAAGCAGCAGAATGAATTCTGAAGTGTTTCGGGCAATATTATATGCTCATATTCAGTCAAATGTACAGAACTCATTGGACGGCTCTTCACAGTGCAGATGGACAATGACCCAAAGCATACTGCAAAAGCAATCAAAGAGTTTTTTAAGGCTAAAAAGTGGAATGTTATGCAATGGCCAAGTCAATCCCCTGACCTGAATCCGATTGAGCATGCATTTCACTTGATGAAGACAAAACTGAAGGGAAAATGCCCCAAGAACAAGCAGGAACTGAAGACATTTGCAGTAGAGGCCTGGCAGAGCATCACCAGGGATGAAACCCAGCGTCGGCTGATGTCTATGCCTTCCAGACTTCAGGCTGAAATTGCCTGCAAAGGATTTGCAACAAAGTATTAAAAAGTGAAAGTTTAGATTTAGGATTGTTTAGTTTGTCCCATTACTTTTGGCCCCTTAAAAAGTGGGAGGCACATATAGAAACCGTTGTAATTCCTACACCGTTCACCTGATTTGGATGTAATTACCCTCAAATTAAATCTGAAAGTCTGCAGTTAAATCATATCTTGTTTGTTTCATTTCAAAGCCATTGTGGTGGTGAATAGAGGCCAAAATATGACAATTCTTTCAATGTCCCAATATTTATGGACCTGACTGTATATGTTCTATATATATATATATTCGATAGATATTGCAGAGCCTCTGATTAGAGATGGCAACTGACCATCGATGTTTGCAGACATCAATGGTCTGACTGAAATCAAGTGGTTTGCCATTGCTGGTGGCCATCAATGTTGCACCATCGATGGTAGCCATCAATTGATGTTTAGGAAACATCGACAGTTGTGGTCTACACAGATCTTGCCGAATCGCTAAACAATTGATGGCTTCTAACGATGGTTGAACCATCGATGGTACAGCTGTCAATGGCCATCACTAAAGTATAACATAAAAATTGCTATTTTTATGGTATACTAGGTCTTAAAAAAAAAAAAAAAATGTTTTCAAATAAAATAATGATGGATAAGTTTAAAATTATGTTCTTGACCTAATTCAATCATAAAAGAAACCGACAATTTTGGAGCGGTTTTTGGAAAAAGAATTAGTTAAGTGGTTAAAGATCGATGCGATGGTCCTTGGCATGGCAAGTACTGCTGACAACTATACAGCTATAAAGGTTGCTGAGAAAGACACCTGGTTTCACGGCTCGCACTGAAAAAAGGTCAGAGATTTAAGCTTAAAGGGGCCAAAAGTCTCAGACTTATGTGCTGATATAGAGACTGAGATAGTTGCATTTACGAGAACTCTTCAATCAAGATGGAGATGATTGCTTACAATAGACTGTATGCAGGGCTGTAGAGAGCGCCGCCGGGCCCCGGTAAGGAAGGGGTGTGGCCTAACCGCGGGAGGTGTGGCCACGCCCCCTTGAAGAAGACAACAACAACAACAAAAAAAAAACACTTTTGCAGCTCTGTGAAGGGGGCGCTGTGAACCCCTCAGCCCGGCGCAAGCCAGAGGGGGGGCGCGATCAGTGTGATCGCTCCCCCCCTCAGGCAGTGGAGATTGCTGTGGCTGCTGCTTAGCAGCCGCTAGCAATCTCCCACGTGCTGGGCTGCTGCGAGGGAGGGAGGTGGGAGGAAGGGAGGGGGGGGCAGCACCGGACCTGGGCCCCCACCGGGCCCCTCTGGAAGTCCAGGTCCGGGTAAAGTGTACCCGCCCCCCCCCCTCGGCGCCCCTGACTGTATGCCTATAGGCTGATGACAAAGAAAACTTTTAATTTCTTTAGCTGCTTGATGGAATCAATTGCGGTTATTGCAGCAGTGGGACATATTTACTTTGGAGAGAGGGCGAGTAGAGGTTTATGGTATGAGAACACATCCATTGGTATGGATGATGGGGTTTATTCTAATAAGTCCTTTCCTTCCTCTATTCTAAGCAGGAAAACAAGAGAGTTAAATGACCGATGTCAGGAAGCCGTTTTATCGCCTGTTGAAAAGTGCATTTGTGATTACTATACTAATCCACCAGAAGAATGGTGCATACTATGGTGTATGGATAATACAGTTCAGTTCAGCAATATCATTCATTGTTGGGTAAAGTATTAAATGCTACTAATTGCTGGATTTGTACTAGAACACCATTTGAGTCAAAATATGCTGAAATTACTAAGATCGTTAACATGGAAACATGTGAGGATTGTGTAGTCAAAAGTTGTAAACAAAAAGGTTACTGCTACCTACAACTTGACAAAACCACCAGTAATTGTGCTAGCTCCACATGTAAGTGAACGCATTCCATTTTATTTTAATAAGACTGTCTATGAAATAAAATAGGATACACCTCAGATTTGGACAACTGCAGAAATG
The DNA here is from genome assembly GCA_031769625.1 of Taudactylus pleione. Classification (NCBI taxonomy): domain Eukaryota; kingdom Metazoa; phylum Chordata; class Amphibia; order Anura; family Myobatrachidae; genus Taudactylus; species Taudactylus pleione. The sequence continues at coordinate 1,753,429 of JAUIMM010000015.1, forward strand.
TTTACTATTCCAATGCCAGGACACCAGATACAATTAGGAAATGTTGAGTCAGGATATTGTAATAAGATCATTACTGTGCACAAACCTTATGTCCCTCACTGTACTGAACAATGTAAGGAAAATCTTACAAGTGCTGAAAGTTTATCATGTACAATAGATTTTGTTTTAAATGAGGCATTTGATTATACACTACCTGTGAGTGTTTCCAATAGTCAGACAAATAGCGAGACAGATCATACAGATCAGACATGTCAGGTAGGAATGATAGTTGCCACCATAGTATTAGGGTTTGATGTTCCTTTTCTTCTACCAAATGATCTTTATTATATATGTGGAAAGTATGTAAAAATGGTTGCCAATTAACGCTGAAGGTATTTACTATTTAGACAGATTAATACCACAATTTTTTTTTGTTTTAACACATGATCATTTGTGAAAAGTTTTTTGCAGGATGACAGAAGTTTTAAAAGAGACATTGTTCCGGTGAATGCAACATATATTCCCCCTGATTGATAATTCAGGGAGACATTGTGTTGGTACCACCCTTGCAAACATCTTTACGTATGGTAATTGGGGTTATTTGGATAATAAACATGAAATTAGTGGACTGGCTGAATTTATTGACAATGTGACTGAACTTTATGATAAAAAAATCACATATGTTGGCCATGAATTAATTCCGGAATGAACTGTTACAACACCAATTAACAACGATTGATTAATTAACTACACAGACTGGAGGATATTGTCTAACTCTTTTGACAAATCTTGGAGTTCACTGTTGTAATTATTTGACCAATGATACTACCAATCCAGAAGCTATTATTATCAATTATATGAATGAAGCTCATGATATGAAAGAAGAATTTCGACGAATACATTATGATACAGAGTCTGAAAATTACTCATTATGGTCATGGTTAGATCCTAGTTCTTGATTTTCAGGATTGAGAAAATGGTTTTCAAGCATATTTTATGTATGGATAAATTTTCATTCTTGTGATCGTAATCCTGGTTCTTCTTATCTATGCATTTTATAAATGTGGCCTATGCTGTATTCAGAGGGATGAAAAAAAATGAGAAAAAGTGAAAACACAAGAGATGGAGGGTAATGAACTTTACATCCCAATGTAATCCACAAAATATAGAACATGTAAAATGTCTATATTTAAAAGGGTGGAATTGTGAAAGCTTAGTTTATAAGGAACATATATATTATTGAGCCACTCAAAATGCAAAACCTGTGCTTGAGTGACAGAAGAAAATCATCTGAGGCAATTCAAAATGATTTCTGTGAATGTGGTGTAATCATCAGTGCCAGGACTGTTCATTCCATCACTACCAAATATGGATATTCTGATTTAGTCACTCCAGATGACACTGTTCCATTGTTCTTCTCACCAGTTAATATGCTTTTTAGCCCATTCTAATCTTTTCTGTCTGTTTGAGAGATAAAAGCGTCTTTTTCTTTGGAATTCTTGCGTTTAATCTAAAATATTGAAGTCTGCGTCGAACAGTCCTGGCACTGATGTTTACACCACATTCCCGGAAATCATTTTGAATTGCCTCAGATGATTTTCTTCTGTCACTCAAGCACAGGTTTTTCATTCTTCTATCACAGCATGGTGTTGTGGATCTTTTCCTACCTTTACCAGTTTAGTTTTGAATCGACTGAGTCTGTAGATACTTATTCCAATTTTTTCGAAATGCCTCCTTTGGTTACCTTCTTCAAGTAAAGTAATTATTTTGTCAACACTTTTTACTTTGCTTGTCATCCTAAATAGGTTATACAGCTTACTTCATGAAATGAAAGTAAAAAAAACACATAAAAAACAGCGACCAACTTAGTGATAATCAGACAGCTAAATAAGATGTTTTACTATTAATTCTAGTAGCAACAAATGTGCTCCCTATTTTTATTTAGCTATAACTTTTTATGCAATAAAGATAATTTGTTGCGGTGAACTGCATTATATTGTGTATAAAATTATCTTTCCAGTGATATTCACCTTCATAGGATTTTCTTTAAAATAATGCAGTTATACACAATTAAACCCTAAAAGCACACATTTTCCAAAAGGTTTCCACAATTTTGGCCACTACTGTATATACTTTATAAAGAATACAGCCATGCAGTCCAATGTGTGAACTTTGTTCACACATTCAACTTAGAAATACTTAGTAAACAGGCTGTGTTTCCCTTTAAACACAACTGTTGCACACTATTTGAATATGTCAAATGTCATTATATGAATGCATAATGTGAAATATTCTTGAAAAATACAATGTCAGTGGGTGTGGTAAAGGAGATTGTAATGAAAGATATAAAAACTATGTTACAGATATAACAACTGTTAAGGTGCGTACACACGGTACGATATCTATGAACGATAACGTTCAACAATATATTGTTCATTTTTATGCAGTGAACGACCAACGATGCGCATTCCCACATGAACGATAATGATATCTATGATCGTCCGTACATGCAGGCCAACTTGCACGATATTGTCAAGTTTGACTGTTCAGAGATGTGGCAGGATGACTTCACTGAAAGATATCTTTAAAGTCGTTGGTGGTACAGATAGTACCGTGTATATGCAGCATAAGTCACTGCATTCTAACCCTGGGATAAGTGCACGCTCCCAGTCAGGGCTTGATCTATTAATTAATCAATTACAAATTCTTAAGTATATTGGATTGGAATCAATTACTTTATGCAACAATAGAATCCCTAAAAATAATAATTATTCAACACCTATCATCGAGAGATTAATTAAGTGTGATCAGCCACCACCATGTATACCAAGTAGTCCAGAAAGACAAGTAATATAGGAATGATATAGACTACTATAGGCAGGGGAGGATTGGCCGTTATCTTCAGCAGGGAAAATCCCGGTGGGCCGAATGGTCTGTGGGGCTGCTGGTCATCTGTGCCCCTGCCCCCCGAATAGCATCACCGGCTGTCCCTGCTGTGTGCTCCAGTGACAGGCAGCCTGCGGGCTACCTGTCACAGCTCATAAACAGCCTGCCTCTATCACGAGAAGAAGCTTTACTTTTAAGTGCCCACCCAGGGAAGGGTGCTGTGTCACACACCAGGCACCTTGGAGGAAGAGCGGATCTGCGGCCTGCGGCTGCAGGTAAGTCACGGGGGGCCACCGTAAGCTGCTGCCTGCCAGCCTCGATTGTGTCCTTTCCACTCTGTCCCCTCCCCAGACTGTGAAGTTAAACTTTAACTCACAGCCTGGGGAGGGGACAGAGTGGAGAGGAGACAATCGGGGCTGGCTGCCTGGGAGACGTAGTGACCAGGTTTGTTCAGTCGAAACAAAAGTGGCTGAGGAAATATATATTTTTTTAAAGACTGGCTGATAGCTAGGGTCGGGAGATGGATATCACTCTCAGGGGATGGGGGGGCATTGGCCAGGGTCTTTTCTGTACTAGTCTGGGGGAGGGGAATGAGGTCTGAGAGGGAGAGGGATTATTCTGTAAGGGGAGATGATTAGTCTGTGGGGGAGGGGGCTATTTTGTGCTAAGGTGAGATGATGATCTGGGGGAAGGAGGATCTGCTGTACTAGGGGGAGATGATGATTTGTCTGTGGGGGGGTCTATTCTGTGCTGTGGGGAGATAATCTGTGGTGGAGGGGGGCTATTCTCTGCTATGGGGAGATGATCTGGCTGTGGGAAGAGGGCTATTCTGTGCTAATGGAAGATAATCTGTGTGTGGGGAAGGGGGGGTATTCTGTGTTAAGGGGAGATGATCTGTCTGTGGGGGATGGGGGCTATTCTGTGCTATGGCAGGATGATGGCGCTGGGGAGATGCAGAATGATGGCACTAGGGAGACGCAGGATGACTGAATTGGGGAGACAAAGGAGGGTGCTGCTGGAGAGAATCAGGGGATAGGCTCTGGAGAGGCGCAGGGGGCAGATGGGCAGGAGACACACCAATGCGATGGTGCAGGAGACACACATAGAGGACGGTAGGACTGCTGGTACTATTATAAGAAAAGACTGGGGGACAGTAATCATCAGTAAGACAACAATTCTAATGAAACCATATCACCAATGCAAATGGTAATAATGAGCAAATATATTTTAGTAATATAAAATTGTTTGATATGGGAAACTCACATTTTGTCCTGCCCCAAAACTTCTGTTACAATGTATTATCTAGTTCAACCTCTGCTGCATGATGATAACAGTGGGCTTTATTGCAACACAAACAGGCGGTTTCCAGACCATGTGACATACATGCCTGCTCTCCCGGGAATCGCAGGAGGCTCCCGATTTTTCGGGTAACCCCCCGCACCCCCGGAAGAGTAGGCATATCTCCTGCATCCCTCCCACTTCTAGTGAAGTGGGCAGGATGGGGAGATTTTACCTGGCATTTTCGGGTCCGTAGGGAAGGGGCGCGGCTAAATGGCGCAAATCGCGTCATTTAGCCCCACCCCTTCCTCACGGACCCGCAAATCGCAGGGTTCCTGTAAATGGGGCGGCGCTTAATGCCGTCTAGCATCTGGCCCTGCCCCCCGAAGAGGAGAGCAGCAGGCCCCCCTCCTGCTGCTCCCAGAAATCTCCCCAATAATGTCGGAAAGTATGCCATGTGATCCCCTACGCTGAATGTACTGGGAGGATGATTTTTTCAGAGGTTTTCTGTTGCAGAGAAATCATATAGGTAAGACAATACTCATTCACTTGCTGAGAGAGGGACTGTGGGCATGCATGGACAAAAACGGGGAGTGGCTTGCGGGCACAGAATTTCACATTAGGCCACACCCCTTGATGTGAGACCACACCCACTTTTTCACCGCGCGTCTGAGCTGCGCGCACATATGGCCACTTTCCAAGTTCTTTCCAGGGCCACTTTAAATTCACAATCCGCTCCTGACTGTAGGAATAATTCCTCATCATTAAGCATTGCTATTACTGTTCACAATGATAGTGAGTACAGAAGTTTGAGAGTTTGAACTTCAGCGACAGAAAAATTAACTTGAACCAAAGGAGATTAAAAGTAAAAGGAAACTTAACTTTTGTTCTTTGGATCCGCACACTTGCAAGTTTATATTTGCTACTAACTAACCTCTGTGCACCACGTTTAAAGAACTAGCTGGCCAGCAATATTTCAATGTAATGTTTCAGTGGTCGAAGTGGGAATGACTAGCCTCAATTTTTACAGCTGCTCCAGAAACACTACCCCCTGCAGCACCTGCACCAGAACCACTTGTTAGTTCTTCATCTTTGCATCCTCTGGAGCAAGCACTGATGTGAATGACTAAATATTCTTATCAAAGCGCTGCATAATACAGTATGTGCACACTTATACATAACATTTTTGTTTACTCCATTATTAAAGTGTATCCATCACTTAAACACAGTGGAGGAAGTAATTTTGTGGGCTGAGCAATAGTTGCCTATTCTCACACATTGGTGATCAAAATTTGTTTAATACAACACCTCAGCGCATCAAAAGTAAAGCTGCCAACAGTGGAGACACTAGGGTACCTTAAACCCCTAAACAAAAATAAGTGACAATAGTAATAACATGTGTGACCACCGTGTGGCGCTAAACTAAGCCAATCAATACGAAAAATGAAAAATGAATAGGCTACTTTCCTATCCTGTTCTCTCTTGGGACGATGTACCAGGGAGTTCCCAATATGTAAAAAGAGAGATAAGCACAATAGTGTAATATTGAAAAGATCAGGTGAATTTATTAAAACACACAAACATATAAATCAATCTTAAAAAGGCTAAATAAAGCCAAACAAATGCCTATTGGGCATGGTATAATAATGTCTTTAAAAAGAGGGGCCCATAAGCCCTGCGTACCAGATCCAAGATGTATAACTGCGTTGTGGGTGCAATGCTGACCATCCGGACCAAGTCAAGCAGTGACTAACCAACGATAACTGGTACTGGGGGTCCAGGGTGCTTCTCCTCAAAAAATTTACTCTGCCGTCCTTAACGCGTTTTGAGCCCTCCTGGCTCTTCTTCAGAAGAATGCAGAGTCTCTGTCCATACCTCTCTTATATGCCCCCCGCTGACATTTTTCCGGTGTTCTGCGCATGTGCAGTAGACTCCGGACACACTTTAGTGGCCAGAGAGCATACTGCGCATGCACAGAACGCAGGAGAATGGCCGTCGCAGCCTTTTTTCCGGCGTTCTGCGCATGCACAGTAGACTCTGGGAACTCTCTAGTGCCCGGAGTCTACAAATGCTCCGGTGGCTGGTCAGCCACGTCAGTTGGCTGCCGGCCACCAGTTGGGAGGCCTTTTGGGCTAGCAGGTATTTCTTACATTGACCTGTAAATCAGTCAGAAATGTGTTGTATGACATAAAACGCATCATTGGGCCTCATCGCAATGAACACTGAACAGAGGCGTGAAGACATGATCTCTAGCAACATATTCCTCGCTATGCCTGCTTGATGCAAATTGCGTCATGAATTTTCACCCGTGTATTCTTTTCATACCTTCTCCAGAAAAAAAGTTATGAAAATTAGGTAGGCATCAGTTGAACAGGCATGGGAATGCAATCCATCAGGTCACTAGGAACAGTGGGTCTCATTCAGACCTGCTAGCAAGCGGGTCGATGCTACCCAAATGCGCATGCGCACGACGGAGGCGCCTCCATCGTGCGCATGCGCGAGACCCGGCGAGCGACGGGGAAGCCGTTGCTCGGGGTCTCACACCAAAGGGGGCGTGTTGTTGATGGTGAGTGACAGCACGCCTCCTTTGGTTGGCGTGCCGGGGGCGTGGCTGCCCAGACGGAGGCGTTCCCATGGGAACGCCTACCGTCTGGGTCCGGCCCCACTGACATCACTAGTGATGTCAGTGGGAGTGTTTTTGGCTCTGATAGAGCCAAAAGCACTCCGGGCTTGCGGCAGACGAATCCTACCACAAAGTCATCCGCAGCTATGCGAGCGGCCAGGAGGCCGCTCCAATTTTAGGTAGGCCGGCCCTTATTCAGAGTGAGCGCTCTGGTCAGAGCGTCCGGCTCTGAATCAGGCCCAGTGTAAGTTGTGAACAGAGGGCAGCCTTAGGCAAAAGTCCTACACCGACAACAAAACTTACTCCATTTAGATGAAAAGAAAAGTTACTGACTTACAGAACTGAGGTGCATGTCATCTGTACCATACTTGTCCCCCAAATAAGAGAAGGTTGTGGAGATATGTTTCACTGTGGTTGCTCTCTGTGATTTTGTAGCCATTGTCACATTCAGTTCCTTGATGGCCACATGTGGTTTGTTAGTGTTCAGCTGCAACGATGTATTGGACACATTAAGTAGCACACTTGGTGGCTTAGCGGGTACATTATGTGTTGAAGTTACTTTTGTAGGTGTTATGGTGGTGGTTAGAGTTTCCTGTTTTTCAGTCTCTGTTAAAAGTTTCCCAACTGTTACCGAATACGTAGTTAGGCGTACTTTATTATAGTCTTCTACCAAGTCATACCTGTAAAAAAGATGAAAGATTATATCATGAATGACTAATTTCACATGAATTTTACAATTTCCTTTCACAATTCTACATATATTACATATATTGAAAAAAACAAAACAAACTTAGCACTGTTTATTGAATGCAGAATAACAATGATGATCATAGCTGGAAACAAGTTACATAATAAGGTTGACAAATAGTGTACCATATGTAAACCCCCCCCCCCAAAAAAAACTAAACACTTGGCAATTAACAAATATATGCAGGAGAAGTGGATGAAGTATTAGGAATTCATACTGTACTGCTCCGCACTAAGGCCCTCATTCAGAGCCGTTCGCTATTTGCGGTCGTTCGTTTTCTAAAAAGGGGTGGCTATTCAAATGAACCGTTCGCACTTTGCGGACTGTTCACGCCTCTAAGTCTGAACGAGCGAGCAAAACATGCGAACGTAAATTTGAAAAATACGCCCCCTGGCCGCTCGCACCATACGTCATGTCCGCTATTTATTAGATTAATCGAGTACATCGACCAGCGTATGAACTGCTCGCTATTCTTGTGGTTGGTTTTTTCAACCACTATTTTGCGAGCAGTTCTGAGTTAAAAAAAACCAAGTGACGTGGTCAATGACGCTGCTGGATTAATTATGCACTCCCTTAAAACGCCCGTTTTGACCTTTAAGCACGCCTGCGATCGGATTTCCACTCCCCATTTTCAAGCACCTTCCCCTGTTACCACCCACATACGCCTCATTCTGTCACTCAAAATAGCAGGCATTCGCTATTTTGCGAACACATGAATTTCGAACGCACTGACTGGTTCGCGCATGCGTATAACGATCCGTACGCATGCGCAGTTTGGCAAACATCGCTCGGAGCGAACGAGCTGCCGCTTACGAGTGGCTCTGAATCAGGCCCTAAGTGTCTGACAAATTTGGAGCAGCCAGCATAACCAATACTCTATCTTCCAATAATCCAGTCAGATGTGATCTGAAGAACTGAGTTTATTATTCGATAGAGGAACTTGCGTAGATGTACACAGATCGATGCGTATAAACAAATGTGCACGTGTGTGCACATGTATGTGATGAGTGATGATAAGTAATAATAAGTGATGACAAGTGATGTGGTAAAACATCGGATGCTGTACCAGGTTGAGCATATGTAATGATGACTGTCTGGGACCATGTGAAAAAGGAAAATGGCTGCTTACACTCCTTTAGCCCAGAATGCATTGCTAGACTGCTAAATCATGGTAAGAAGGTCAAAATGGATCATATTTAAACTGCTGCTGTCCTGACCACTAGGTGGGGCTGCTAATGTGAATTAGTGTAACATAACAAACCCTATGCTGAAGGCGTGACACTCCCCGTCTGGTATCGTTGATACCACAAATTTAAACTCTTAAGTAGGTAACAATAAGAACAGTTCAGACACTGGTCTGAGAAACAACTTAGTCTCTCCTTGCTTACAGATCTTGACCTCGACCTTACGAACTTTTCCGTCTTTGCTCGGGAACGTCTTGGTGACAATACTCAAAGGCCACTCGTTACGTTGTGACTGACAATCTCTGACAAGCACAATGTCACCAGGCTTTAGGTTAGGTTTGGCAACTTGCCACTTGGTCCTTGGCTGCAGGGTAAAGATATATTGTCTTTTCCACCTGTCACAAAAGGTGTTTGCTAGGCTTTGAACTTGCCTCCATTGTCATTTGAATAAGTCTTTGTTGGAGAACTCTCCAGAAGGAGCATAGATAGTCCCGGTCTTCTGAGTAAGAAGAGTAGCAGGAGTAAGTAGAAGCGGATCTTCTGGGTCATTAGAAACTGAAGTCAAAGGTCTAGCATTGACGATAGCTGAGACTTTAGCCATGAAAGTTGTTAAACTCTCGTGAATAAGTCTTGCAGTACCTACTTGTAGGAATATGGAATCAAGGATTCTGCGTATGATGCTAATCATCCTTTCCCATGTACCTCCCATATGAGAAGAATGAGGCGGGTTGAAAGTCCATGTCCAACTTTGCTCACTGAGGTATCTCTCTACACCTTTAGTGTTGATGTTTGAGTGAATTTGTAGTTCTTTGGTTGTGTAAATATTTTGACAGTGATGCCAACCTATACATTCAGTCACTCTTAGAAATTTGGCACATTTAAATGAACAGGCTATATGATTTAGGCAGGTAATTGCTCTAAGAAGTGATTTCCAAGTAGAGAATCTTTGGAATCTGTGTGGCTCAAATTGACAATGTGAGATCATGGTATGGATCGTTGTCACAGCTAGCACTGCAGCACAAAGTTCTAGCCTGGGTATGGTATGCTCTGGAAGTGGTGCTAACTACGCTTTGCCCATGACAAACCCAATATGACACTGGCCTCTAATATCCACAGTTTTAAGATATGCAACAGCAGCAATTACTTGGATTGAAGCATCAGAAAATATACATAGTCTCTGGTTTTGTACTTTTGTAGAAGGCACAGGAGCATATTAACTTGTAATATAAAGGTTGGTTAAGGTGGACAGAGAACTTTTCCACTCCTCCCACAAATATCTTTTCTGAGGAGACAGTGGCACGTCCCAGTCGGATGACTCGCAAGTTAGGTCTCTGAGCAAAGCTTTACCTTGGATAGTGACAGGAGCAGCAAATCCTAAGGGGTCATACAAGCTGTTTATAACAGACAAGACACCTCTGCGGGTGTAGGGCCTTTCCCCACTGTTCACTTGGAAGGTTAAGGAGTCAGATTTTAAGTCCCATAAGAGTCCAAGGCTACGTTGAGCTGGTGGAGAATCCGTTCCTAAATCTAAATCCCTTAAGTCACTGGTATGATCTTGAGAAGGGAAGGCTTCCATGACTCTTTTGCTGTTGGAAGCTATTTTGTGAAGCCTGAGATTAGAGCAGGCAAGCATTTCCTGAGCTCTCTTGAGGAGGCTGATTGCTGTCTCATCCATTGGCATAGATTTTAAACAGTCATCTACATAGAAATCTTTTTCCACAAGTTGTCTAACATCAGAACCATACTCTAGCTCGCCCTCTTGAGCTGAACGTCTGAGTCCGTAGATGGCAACTGCAGGGGAAGGGCTGTTACCAAGGATGTGTACCCTCATGCGGTACTCTGCAATAATTTTAAAGGGGTCATTGTCTCTGAACCAAATGAATCTTAGGAAATTCCTGTCACTTTCCCTCACGTGGAAGCAATGAAACATTTGTTGAATGTCAGCTGTGAAGGTAATAGTCCTTACGGAAACGTATGAGTACTCCAAGGAGTTTGTTGTTAAGGTCTGGTCCTGTCAGGAGAACATCATTTAAGGAGATGCCTTCGAACTTGGCACTGGAATCAAACACGACTATGATCTGACCTGGTTTCTTTGGGTGGTATACTCCAAACATTGGTAAGTACCAGCATTCATCTTTGTCTTTAAGAATGGGAGCTATCTCAGCATGACAGTTCTCAAATATTTTGTCCATGAAAGAGAAAAAATTATCTTTCATTTCTGGCTTCCTGTGGAAGTTGCGTTTTAGTGAAGAGAAGCGTTTAAATTCTTGTTCTCTGTTGTTAGGTATGCACTGTCTGTGTGTTTTAAAGGGTAGAGGTGCAACCCAGCTGTTGGCATCATCTTTGACTAGTCCCTTTTTCATTATTTCCAGGAATAGATTGTTCTCTATGGACATTGCGACTTGATCATCCCTTTTTGTTCTTTGGAAGACTGTGCAAGCCAAATGTTCTTGGTAGCTGTCACAGATGTGGTTGTCACTAGGAGAGTCTATGACAGTGCAGTGTGGTAGTTCCTTTATGAGGAAGTGATTGTGACATGGTTGAAATGGAGAAGGGCGTCCGTTTTCTAAAGTACAGGTAAGCATGCTGTTGACAGTAGCTGGTTTATGCACATTTCCAAGACATACTTCTCCTATTATGACCCATCCTAGGTCTAATCTTTGAGCATAAGGAGCATTGTGTGGACCGTTAATCTGACTTTGTGGACTGGTAAGATATCTCTCCCAAATGAGTAGAATTATCTGGGCTAGTGGGTCCAGTTCTGGTATCAGATGTGCTATACGTTTCAAATGTGCATGATGGATAGCTGCGACTGGTGTAGGGATTTCAGACCTATTATCAGGGATAGTGGGTAAGGGAAGGCATGTCTTTCCGTCTAAGGACTCGACTTGATAGCCGATTGCTCTTCTCCCCATTGTCTCAAAACTCCCTGCACAAGTCCTTAAGGAGTATGGAGTGCTGGGTCCTTTGATGTTAAAGGACTCAAAGAAGGTTGATCTGGCTAGAGACTTGTTACTTTGGTCGTCTAGGATTGCATAAAGTTTGACGACTTTCTCTGACCGTTGGGGTAGACTCTGACTAAACAGATTTTGGAGCAAGATCTGCCACTAATAGTGTCTTTGCAGACTTCAGTACATTGTGAAGTTATCTCTGGTATGACTGCAGTAGTGTCTCCTTGCTCCACACTGAGCTCCCCGCTATGCTCTGTGTCACCAAAACTGTGTTGTAAAGTCAATGGGGAAGGTCCAGGGTGTAGAGCTGTGTTGTGTTCTGTGCTGCGACATTCTATACAGTTAACACTAACCTTACAATCCTTGGCAAGGTGAGTTGTAGAAGAGCAGCACTTGTAGCAGGGACTTTTCTCTGATTGGCTCTGCATTTCAGGAGAGGATGCGGTTTGTTATGCAGGGGACACTGCTTGGCAGGATCTTTATCTTTATTCTCTTGCCGAGTAGAATAGGTAGACCTGTGTGAAGAATCTGTATAATGCACATTAGTCATGTGAACTGAAACTGACATTTTGTGGGGGTTAGGTAGAGTAGGGGTTGAGCTGGTCAGTGTAAAGGCAAAACTAGGATCATTCCTGGTCTTAGCTTGTTGGTGCATGAAGTCCACAAAAACAGAGAATGGTGGAAATTGCACGTTGTGCCGCTCTTATATTTGGAACCATGGATGAGCCATTGCTCCTGCAGATTGTAAGGTAGCTTTTGCACTATATGGTTAATGCCCCTGGCTGTGTCGAGGAAGGCAAGTTCTGGTAAGTCTCCCTCATACTTGGCTACTTGAAGCTCTATTAGTAAGTCACTTACTTCTCTCAGTCTCGGATAGCTTTTGTTAGGTAACCTAGAGAAATCGTCAATTCTTTTGAATAGTGCACTTTCCATTATCTCTGGTGAGCCGTAGCACTCATTTAATCTATCCCAGATCTTATTAAGGCCATTCTCATGGTGGTTAATATTGATCACTCTTATACTTCTTGCATATCAGCGGATTCATTCCCAAGCCATTTAATTAAAAGGTCTATCTCTTCGCTATGTGAAAGGTCTAACCCTCTGATTACATTTTGGAAAGAGGATTGCCAGGCTCTGAAGCTCTCAGGGTGATCATTGAACTTTGAGAGTCTATTTGTGACCAGCTCATGGCGAGCAAGAAACTTGGCAAAGTCTAATGTGTCTTGAATGGCTCTAGGAGATGCTGTTTGTGCATTAACATGGTGAGTAAATGGTGGTGGTCATACCTGTTAGGATTGTATGGTTCCTGTTGGCTTGTATTATACCACTTTTGTGTGCGGGTAGTTGTGCCTTTTTGTAGTTTGCAGATTCAGACACCTGGTGTGGGGGAAGGTTGTCCCTCATGGGTTCCCTGTGTCTAGAATTCCCATGTTTGCAAGTTTGCAGTTCACTGTTCACTGTTGACTAGTGGGGGCGCTGCATTGTGTGTTTGGCTTGTTTCACTAATGAAGTCTGAATGCATGCTTTTTACTGATTGAGGTTTGCTGTCCATTTTGGATGCTTGATTTACATATTCTGATGTGTGTTGCAATGAATTCTGCGATCCAAGCTCTGTGTCAAGCACATTGATCTTCCTTATATTAAATTCTACAAACTCTAAGAATGCTGCTTCAGCGATAGCAGCTGCTGCCTCCTTCTCTGCACTGAGCTTCTCACTAATTGCTTCTAGGCGTTGTTTCTCCATAACTCTTTCTGCATCCAGACGTGACCTCTCCATTTCTCTTTCTGCATCCAGACGTGTTCTTTCTGCATCCAGACGTGACCTCTCCATTTCTCTTTCTGCATCCAGACGTGTTCTTTCTGCATCCAGACGTGACCTCTTCATATCTCTTTCTGCTTCCAGACGTGATCTCTCTATTCCTTTCTCTGCTTCTAAATGTGATTTTTTTATTTTCAATTGTATCTCTTGTTCAGCAAAGGTGGCCCGCACTTTTGCAGCTTCCGCTTTTGCGTGTGCCATTATGGCTGCATTACTGACAGATAAAGATTTGGAGGAACTAGAGACTTGGGACCTTGTTTTGTATGAAGATGTTGTTTTCTGTGACATGATGATGGAATGGAAATGCTTGACTGTGTAGAGGCTGCTGTATTGTAATGTGCAGATAACTGAGCTGACACTGTAGCAGGTCTCTGAGTAGTCAGGGTCTTGGGACTGTTGTAAGGCTGTTTGACTGTGCAGGGACTGTTGTCTTGCCATATACAGGTGGCTGTACTGACAGTGTAAAATTCCTGTGTAGTCAATGGCGGTACTCCTATTTGCTGAGCTGCCACGGTTAGACTGTATAGACACTCTTGTACTGTCATATGCAGATAGCTCTGGCTGGCAGTGTAACAGATCTGTGAGTCTGTATGTGTCCCACTTGCTGACAGACAATGTTGCTGATGAAGTCAGATATATGCATCACACGCTGGGAGCCCGATGTTTTACTGTAGTGCCCCGCACTAAGGCCCTGATTCAGAGCCGGACGCTATGACAGAGCGCTCGCTCTGAATCAGGGCTGGGCTATTTTTTTTTTAGAACGGCCTCCTGCCCGCTCGCATAGCTGTGGGTGACCACCCACAGCTATAGCGAGCGGGCAGGAAGATGGTCGCGATGGCCAAGACCATCACGACCATCGGGCTTGCGACGAGACCCTTGTGGTAGGGTCTCGTTGCCGCAAGCCCTGGAGTGCTTTCGGCTCAAACAGAGCCGAAAGCACTCCCACTGACATTACTCGTGATGTCAGTCGGGTCGGCCCCAGATGGTAGGCGTTCCCATAGGAACGCCTCCATCTGGGCAGCCACGCCCCCGGCACACCCACCAAAGGGGGCGTGCTGTCACTCACCATCGACAGCACGCCCCCTTTGGTACGAGACCCGGAGCGATGGCTTGCCCGTCGCTATCCGGGTCTCGCGCATGCGCACTGGGCCACCATCGACCCGCTAGCGAGCACTCAGCGCTCGCGAATGGGTCTGAATCAGGCCCTAAGTGTCTGACAAATTTGGAGCAGCCAGCATAACCAATACTCTATCTTCCAATAATCCAGTCAGATGTGATCTGAAGAACTGAGTTTATTATTGAAAGATTATATCATGAAAGACTGATTTCACATGAATTTCACAATTTCCTTTCACAATTCTACATATATTACATATATTAAAAAAACAAACTTAGTACTGTTTATTGAATGCAGAATAACAATGATGCACATAGGCCCTCATTCAGAGCCGTACGCTCAGAGCAGAGCGCACGCTCTGAATGAGGGCCGCCCTCCATAAAAATGGAGCATCCTCCTGGACGCTCGTATAGCTGTGGGTCACCACCCACAGCCTATACGAGTGTGCAGTTTGATGACCATCGCGACCATCGAAACTGCGAGCCGGAGCCTGCGGTTGAGGTTTTCAACCGCAAGGCCCGGAGTGATTTTGGCTCTATCAGAGCCAAAATCACTCCCACTGACATCACTAGTGGTTGTTTTCTGTGACATGATGATGGAATGGAAATGCTTGACTGTGTAGAGGCTGCTGTATTGTAATGTGCAGATAACTGAGCTGACACTGTAGCAGGTCTCTGAGTAGTCAGGGTCTTGGGACTGTTGTAAGGCTGTTTGACTGTGCAGGGACTGTTGTCTTGCCATATACAGGTGGCTGTACTGACAGTGTAAAATTCCTGTGTAGTCAATGGCGGTACTCCTATTTGCTGAGCTGCCACGGTTAGACTGTATAGACACTCTTGTACTGTCATATGCAGATAGCTCTGGCTGGCAGTGTAACAGATCTGTGAGTCTGTATGTGTCCCACTTGCTGACAGACAATGTTGCTGATGAAGTCAGATATATGCATCACACGCTGGGAGCCCGATGTTTTACTGTAGTGCCCCGCACTAAGGCCCTGATTCAGAGCCGGACGCTATGACAGAGCGCTCGCTCTGAATCAGGGCTGGGCTATTTTTTTTTTTGAACGGCCTCCTGTCCGCTCGCATAGCTGTGGGTGACCACCCACAGCTATAGCGAGCGGGCAGGAAGATGGTCACGAGTGGGTCTGAATCAGGCCCATAGTTGGAAACAAGTTACATAATAAGGTTGACATATGTAAAAAAAAACAAAAAAAAAACTAAACACTTGGCAATTAACAAATATATGCAGGAGAAGTGGATGAAGTATTAGGAATTTATACTGTACTGCCCCGCACTAAGTGTCTGACAAATTTGGAGCAGCCAGCATAACCAATACTCTATCTTCCAATAATCCAGTCAGATGTGATCTGAAGAACTGAGTTTATTATTCGATAGAGGAACTTGCGTAGATTTACACAGATCAATGCGTATAAACAAATTTGCACGTGTGTGCACATGTATGTGATGAGTGATGATAAGTAATGATAAGTGATGACAAGTGATGTGGTAAAACATCGGATGCTGTACCAGGTTGAGCATATGTAATGATGACTGTCTGGGACCATGTGAAAAAGGAAAATGGCTGCTTACACTCCTTTAGCCCAGAATGCATTGCTAGACTGCTAAGGCATGCTAAGAAGGTCAAAATGGAGCAGATTTAAACTGCTGCTGTCCTGACCACCAGGTGGGGCTGCTAATGTGAATTAGTGTAACATAACAAACCCTATGCTGAAGGCATGACATATACAGTGCCGTCAATCAGGCACGTCGGAACGATTTTATGTTGGGGGCAACATAAAATTGTTTCAGCTGACCCTCCCCCCCTCCTCTCACCACCCCTCCCTCTTACCTGAGTGGCAGTCGCAGACTGTTAAGGGGCTGTGCTTCATAGCGATAGGCTGCAGGGCCCCTGCACCGCACAGAGGAGGAGGTGTGATGTGCGGTGCTTTAACTTAAAGATGGCACATTACACCTACTACTCCATGTGGTGCAGGGGCCGTGTAGCCTATTGCTATAAAGCACAGCCCCTGACTGTCCATGGCCACCACTCCTTTGAAATTTTTTTTTTGGGGGGAGCAGCCACCTTGCCCCCCATTCCAACATTCATGCCATCAATAGAATTTATTCAGTAATCTTGACTTTGGGGGGGGGGGGGGGGGGAGTGAGGAACAATAGAAGATTGGTGGGAACTTGGAAGGGAAGTGTTGGGGGAGGAGGGCACTTAAGTAAAGCCTAAGGTAAGAGGGTGAGAGTCAACAATAACAAAGCTATCATGGATATTTATACATTTTATAATGCAAATGTTATGTTACTATCAAAAAAAAGCTGTGTAAATGGTGACTTCTGATGTTATAATCTATGAGAATATTTCAGTTCTAATTAAAGTTGTGTGTTTTAAGGAACAACACACCCCTTACTGTAAGTGATTCAGTATTTTAAAAGTTGCCTCAATTGTCTGTGAGATGTGACCTTTGTATAGTTTAGGAATTCCTTTTGGCATACCATTTTTTATCATTTACAATTGCGGGTACAAATCTCCCATATATAACCTGTTGTGAGCAGAGGGGCCTAGCCTGCTGGTATAGGGGTGGGGTTGTTCTTTTGTTTTTTTTTAAATAAAGCCACAAACTACGTCTACATTAATCCAAACAATTGACACTTGTGCTCTTTTCTAGTACAGTCTATAAATGAGTATTAATTTTAGATTGGCAGATAAATGAAAATGCCCAAATGTTATAATAAAGCCAAATATGCAGAGAAATAAGGAGTTTTTGCACAAGTTATTTCACAGGTATTTCATGTATTTTGCTACTTAGCTATAATTATTATTTTTAAATGTAAAACTATGATTAAGATGCACAAATACACATATTACACAAAACAATCAACCAGATGGAATAAGTAAGTTGTGATTTATCTAAAAGGGAGAATGGCTGACAAAGAAGAAAGGATGGCATTTTCACCATGGCCACTTTTGTTTTTTGTCAGATGTGGGCTGGTATTGAGAAGTGCTTCAGGTTTTGTTCAGTGCAGCACTTACAACTGCACTACCAGGCATTATTGGGGACTAGTGAACAGCTGGGAGGCGGAGCAGAGAGGACTGTGATTTCCGGACCTAAATCCTCAATCATTTGGAATTACTATGACTCCGGACAGAGTTTGAGATTTCCGGACTGTGCTGAGGAATTCCGGATGGCTTGTAACCTTAGTAGAAGCTAGTTTAGTTCACTATTCCAAATTGGCTGCTGAGATGGGTGTGAGCAAGAAAACCAATAAATATATCAGTAGCTTTTTCTTTTTTCTTTTTTACACTATTTGGCATTTGTTTTTTTTCCTCATATTCACTTCAGGTCATAGCATCTTACTAAACCAACTCTAGGCGAGTGCATTACAATATTTTACACACATTGCACAATTTTGTGTTCTTGTTCACTTCTTGCAGTGATTTAAGATGATTGCAAACTCAGTCAAGTAGATTTGATACAAGAAAAGCCTATTAGTTGATCTGCTTTTACTACTCCATGATGGGATGAGTGCATGCTATACATTTTTCAGTTCAACTGTTATAACAATGCACATTGTTATTTATACATATTCTGTTTGTGTATATTTGTATTTACTGTTTTCTGTCCCTCTGCCCCAGTATCTTCCATGTATCAAGATATTTTAAGCACTGTCTACCAGAGTGTTAGAATGTGCTGAACTTTGCAGCGGTCACATGACAGCAACTCTATGGCAGTGTTTCCCACCCGCGGTCCTCAAGGCACACTAACAGTCCAGGTTTTAGTGATATCCATGCTTGAGCACAGACGGTTAAATCAAAATACCTAAGGTATTAATTAACACACCTGTGCTCAAGTATGGCTATACTTAAAACCTGGACTGTTAGTGTGCCTTGAGGACCGTGGTTGGGAGCCCCTGAGCTAGGGGTTGATTGTGTTATTAGTATCAGCCAAGAACCTGTGAAGCAGCTTCTCTTTTTACCCACGGTTGGCTTCCAGGTGTTACTGATTTTGCATACGGGATAGGCTGAACTTCATACTTCACTTCATTGGTTACTTAGTTATTTCTCCTGTGTCAGTGATGAGCTATTTCTCCTGTGTTAGAGATAGTGTCTGCTCCAGTGGATTCAACTGTGATTCTGGAACTTGTTCTGTATATTTGTTATTTGTGACCTTGGCTTTTTTTTTTGCTAATGATTGTATGCTGCCTGCCCTGATCGTTGGAATTGTCTTTCACTTTGCTATTTGTATTTGCCCTTATAGGGAATTTATTTCCTCTATTACATTACAATTACTGTTGAACCATTACTTATATTACTGATCCACTGGGTAATATATAGATTGGATGGGTACGGGATGCCGGCAGTCAGAATCTCGATGCCGGCATCTCAACCAGGTTACAATCCTGATGCCTCCAGGTAAGTAAAGGCCCCCATACATCAGCAATCTGCAAACCACAATTGAACAATTTGAAGATTTGTTGCCCCATTTTAGGATTTCCCAATCTAGCAATCTGCGCCCATACATTTCAAATCTTTTTCAGTGATTTGCAGATCGATTGCAGCAAAAACAGATCTGCCAATCTTGAAAGGCCCATCCTTTTACTAGTAATGGTCTGCAAATCTGCTGATCGTGTCCATGCACTACCAATCTACCTGTGAAATCCAACATGTTGGACAATCTGATTTAACAATTCCAATCACTTTTTGGTTGCAATCTGCGATCTGTGAAGCCCATACAGTACATTGCAGATTTTAATACACAATCGATTGCTGATGTATGGGGGCCTTAAGCCTAACCTAACCCCTAACCCTCTCTCCCTGCAGTCTAAACCTAACCTCCCCCCTAGTGCCTACACCTAACCCTCCCTCCCCACAGCCTAAACCTATCCTCCCCCCGCAGCCTAACCCTATCCCTCCCTATAACCCTCCCCCTGACCCCAGAACTTACCTTGGGGATCCAGGCGATCGGGATGCCAATGCCGGAATCAAGACACTTATCAGAATACCGGCATCGGCATCCCGATCGCCTGAACCGCCGGTATCCCAGCAGTTGGGATTATAACCGCATCCCTATATAGATGTGTCCTAATATTCTATTGCCGTTGTCGTGTCAAACAGCTCTTTGCAGTGCACCAGGTCTCGTGTGCCAAGCATCTTTTTTGTTTAAACACACATGTTAGTCACAGTGTGACGCAACAAAACCACTTAATGAGACTACACTGATTTTACATACAAGCCAAGTTCTGTTGTGCTTCATCTACATATTTAAAACAAATTCCTGAGCATTTAAAGTCATAGCCTGGTATGTCTGGTACAGACTGAGGACCTGATTCAGACCCGTTCGCTAGTTGCAGCCGCTCGCTGTCAGCGTATGGTAATTCAGCTAAGTGATGTCAAGGCAGGCGATCGCACGGCAAGGCATAAGCACACCCACTATGTCTGGGCGAGCGATCACTTTGTGTTTTTAGATGTCCACCAGCCTGTCTTTAGCTGCCCACTGGCGTATGTCATCGCCCAGGAAGTATATACGACCATCGGTACATCGGCTTCCATCGAATCTGACCGCAGCACTAGCGGTCGTCTGTACCCTACCACAAGCACTGCGATCACTTCAGTGTAAAAATGAACCAGGTGACGTGTACTATGATGCTGCCTATTAATTAAAGCATGCCCCAGAAACGGTGCAAAAACACTCTGGCACGCCTGCGTCTGCAACTCCACTCCCCCATTACTACTGCCCTGCCCCTGTTACCACCCACAAACGGCCTCTCCTGTCCCTCATTCCACTGGGCTGTCTTTGCAGGGCGAGCGTGAAATTTCCGATTGCTCGTACTAGTTTGTGCACGCGCACTGCGAACTACACACATGCACACAATATTAAACATCATCTGCAACGAGCGGCCGCTTGCTAGCGACCAGCTCTGAATGAGCTCCTGAGTGTTGTTTTGCTGTGCCTGTGGTGCGAATAAGACACAATGCTTGGCATGATTCACTTGTGCCAGGCATCTTGCACTGCATGGTGTATTGAGGATAGGTGTATGATGACACATCTGTATCACTATGAATCTGGGTGGCAGAGTAAAACTGCCTTTAGGTTATATGATTTGATTTTAGGCTCTGTGTAAGCACTTTTAGACCAATGTGCATATGTATGTATGTATGTATATATTCAAAAATAGTAAAACAGCAGCGCCATCTAGTGTGTTAATGTTATAGCTGTGTAGTTATTCCAGGAGTATAAACTCTTCTTGCACACCTCCGGAAGATGAATATGGTGAAAAAAATAATTGCATTAATAACATATCAATTCATATGAAAAGTGGTGACATATAGATATCCTCCTGAAGAAGTTCAGCCATTTGGGAAATTGACGAAACGCGTTGAGGAGATTCTGGTGAGAGAGTGGTCCATACCCTGCGTTTGGTGACCTGAACCAGCTAAGCTCGATGTTTTGTTCTTCGATATATACATTTTAGATGCTTTTTTATTAAATGTTTTTTTTATACTACTCATTGGTACCTATGTTCCCTCTTTTACTATTAAAACCTATATGAGTGACAGTGTGGACGGCAGGACAAAGCCAAAAGTCCATTTGTATGAGCACATGCACTTTATTATGGTTAGGGGTATTTATTGGGTTTAAGGTACATTTTTTTGGAGATTTTTTGCACAGTGCACTTTCTTGCTGTGATTTAAGCATTAATGCACTTTTGTGTTTTGACTGTTATGCACTATTGCACTTCTATACACCTGTGAAGGTGGTGTTTATATGCACATAACACTTTTCATATCAATTGATATATTATTAATGCAATTATTATTATTTTTTTTCACCATATTCATCTTCTGGAGTTGTGCAAGAAGAGTTTATACTCCTGGAATAACTACACAGTTATCACATTTACACACTAGATGGTGCTGCTGTTTCACTATTGTTGAATTATTATTTCTTGGTCTCTTTGAGCAACGGTTCTTTATTGGAAACTTTAAAGCTGCCACTCGATACGTACAAGGAGTGTACCTCTCTTTTTCCAGATTGTGGGACTAAAAGAAGGACTTGCTGTGATTACCCTGGACCTCCACCATTTGTTTTAGTGCAATTTACCAATATTATTCTAATATATATATATATATATATATATAATATATATAATAACACACTTCTCGTCATTATACATGAGTGGCTGCTAAGAAAAAGTGATTATATATGGTTAGGCCCCATATATATAAAACCAATATTCTGTGAAAAATCCAAACATCTATTAGTGATCAAATATTAAATAAATAAAAAAATATTGTGAAAAGAGGTGGTAGGTGTATTAGAAAAGCAACTTAACTTAATCAGAATGTCTTCGGTTATCTGACCAACCATAATTCATGATACATAAAAAGAAAAATAAAGCACAACATCGTGTGTAATGTTTTAGCACTGCAAAGATAAGGTTTACTGTATTCTCTGGAGCTTAGGAACTACAGTGAGTTCCCCATATTCATGTAGCACTCCAAAATAGTTTATATATAAACAACACAATTTTATTTAATAAAAAATACACAAATAAATGCAGTTAGAAAACATACAAAAAGTATAATGAATGAAAGCTTATCTGTCCATAATATAATGGTTCAAGATGGCGGTTCCAACGCATTTCTTCTTAACAAAAAAGACTTCTTCAAGGGGATACTTAATCTCTTCCAATTCAGCCTGCAGGACACAGTTGTGTTCTAGGGTATTTTGCTCAGTAGAGAGGTCATTGGTGCAGTATTTTGGTGCTCATATAAGTGTCACTATAGTATCACCATGTCCGGGTTAAAGCAAACAAAATGGTGCCTTAATATTTTCAGCATACAGCAACAGAAAATAAAAAAACAATTTGGGGTAATTCGGGACACTACCTCAATTCCTCAGCCTTAACTATCCAGGGCAACTAGTCTGTGCATAAGTTTGCGCAAAGTCTTAGTCCTGTGTTCTTGCAGGTATGGCCCACTGGCCTCCAGATCCACCTGGGCTGCATTGCCTAGGCAGCAGATAGGTGTACATACATTATGGGTAGATAAGAGGCATTCGGTATGAAATACCGGTTGACGCATGGCCGGCAGTTCGATTCCCGGCAGCGGCAGCCCGATAGATGCAGAGATCCCGGCAGCGGCAGCCCGACAGTGCTGGAAATCCTGATCGTCCCTAGGTAAGTACAAACTACCCTAACCCTCCTTAGGGGTGCCTAACCCTAACCTCCCCCCCTGTGTCTAACCCTAATCCCCCCTCTAAGTGCCTAAACCTAACCCCCCCCTTCACCGCTGCCTAAACCTAAGTCCCCCAGGGGGGGTGCCTAACCCTAACCCCCCCTTCCTCTAGCCTAACCCTAGCTCCCCCCCCAGGTGCCATAAACCTAACCCTCCACCTCCGCGGCTGTCTGCTCACGGCACCCGGCATCCCTTCGATCGGGATGCCAGGCACCGGTCTCCTGGCGTCAGAAAAATGACAGGCGTCTAGATTTAGATGCCTGTCATTTAACCCTCGCCGGGATAAAGCAATCGGGAAGCCGGCTGTCGGGCTTACGTCAGCCGGTTTCCCGATTGAATCCCGATAAGAGCATATTTAGAAAGTTATGTTCTTTTGATGTTATATTTTTGCCCACAATAACCAAGCCTGGGAGGGGGTTTGTGTAGTTTCCTTAGTACATTCAATAATGGTATCCCGTGAGCAGAAAAATATTTACCTGGAAAGAGAGATTGGTAAGCATAAGCAGTGCTGCAACAGGGATCTATGCCACCCTGCCCCCTAAACCCTTGACATCATGATGCCTAAAGGTGGAGCAGTTGTGGTAAGTATAGCACTGCCAGAAGCATCCTAAGGATGCTGAAGGCAGCTTCACAGGCTGCAGGGTGCAGGTGTGGAGTGTACCTTGGATGCCCCGGGCAGCTCTACATTAGCGCTAGTAGCTACAGGGTGTCATTCCAGGCACCCTGCAAGCCACATGCTGGTGCCATGGGGAAGCAATGGTGCCGCCCACAGGGCCCTGCACTCTGTCCAGCGACACTGCTCACACACCCCTAGTTACAGCCCTGAGCAAAAGGCCTTTATGTAGTTCTTGAAGATGCTCAGCTTGCACCTAAAACAGTAGGGGTATTCAAACAGCCATCTAACCAAATGGTGTGACTAAATATAAGCAGAGATCACAGACATAATCTACCTTTTTGACTAAAAATGGATATTTCTACAATAGCCAGGAATTTCCGAAATCAGAAAATACCTGAAGCCTGTACGCTGGTATGATTTGATGTGAGAGTCCCTAAGACGTATGGTTTGGGAGAAATGAGGCATCTAACCAATCACACATCCCAGAGCAGACTTGTTTACAATTATTTTATAGCTTAAATAATAGAGATTAATGTGAACATACCATATTTCGTGTGGCTACTACACAGTGGAAATCATGTACAGTTATTTGTACGTAGGTTAAAAGTTACATCGCCTGTCCTAGCATGGACACTGGATAATTAACAGTCCAGCCAGCACCAGGTGCTGGGTCATGGCCTCACAATGGGAGAAAAGGAGCCGATAAAAGGGGCATAAATTCTAAATTGAAGCCTGGACCAGCATTTTTTGACATGCCTCCAGCGCAGAATAAGCCAATTGTAATGCTGTGTAACTTTTTCCTTTTTATTTTGAAATTGCAACACACATTTGTCCTTTGTAACCCTTTTTAGATTTGTCACTTATATAACTAAGCATTGTACTTTTTTTTGTAAATGAAGTGTTCATTTATTAGTCTATTTTCATATGTGCTCCAGAACCAAGTATTTGAAGAAGCTATTAGATTGCTAAGGCTATGCTATAACTATTATTGATTGCTAGAACTGAGTGCTAGTTTGTGTTGTCGAGACTGCAAAATTGTGATATGGTGTTAGGAGACCTGTGGCCCATTGTATTTTCTGCAGGTGGTATCAGTAAAGAGTCATTATAGTATAACGGGCATAGTGACTTGTTGCTGATGACTGCCATCACTCATTAAAGGGCTCTGCAGCTTTATAGTAATAGGCTGCACAGCCCCTGAACAGCATGGAGGAGGTGTAATGTGCTGTCTTTAAGTTAAAACAATGCACATTACACTTCCTCCTCCATTCGGTAAAGGGACTTCGCAGCCTATTACTATAAAGCACAGCCCCTGATGATAGTCCAGCAACCACCGAGGGATGGATGGTGAGGGGTGGTGGGGGGGCGGGGGCAGTTCCGGAATGATTTTATGTTGCCCCTTCAACATAATTCTGGCGCTCCTAGTTCTGGCAATAGACATAGTGTCAAACATGGTTGGATGGCTGGTTGGAATGAAAACCTGGTAATGTATGGGAGCAAATGACAATCATCCATTTGCTCACAAACACTAGAAAATAGCCAAAAATGGTTGTTCAGACAAATTGGTTAAAACACACATATTTAACCAATTTGAACAATTTTTTTGTCCTTTTTTCAGTGTTTAAAACCATATGATCAACTGTCATTTGCTCCCATACATTACCAGGTTTTCATTCCAACCAGCCAGATTGGACAGATATCTGACAGAAAATTGTATAGTGGATGCCCAGCATTACTCCTGTCGGCTGTCCTGTGGATCTGTGTGTGTATTTGCCTGGAGAATCTGCTCTGATAAAGCTGGCTACAGTACTTCTCCCTGCATTCCTTTCACAGTGATTGACCACTTGGTCGCTCCTCTGTCTGTGAACACTGCTAGCCCTGATTGGAATCGCAGGTGTGGTTCTGATTCTCAGAGCTGCAGAGATGAATACTCCCTCTGCATGTTGTGCCTTCCACCACTCAGAATGCTACTGCCAGACCACTTGTCCGTATCCACCAATTGCTGCCAGACCCAGGGTATATATATCTTCCCCTGATAGCATTCTGGGCCTGAACATCTCGTCTTCCCGTGGTGTATGGTTAGTGCTGTTTCTGCATACAAGTGTATCCCTGACTCCTGCTGACAGCAACCCCTGGTGCAATCCAGAAAACCTGCTACAGCAACCCCTGGTGCAATCCAGAGAACCTGCTACAGCAACCACTGGTGCAATCCAGAAAAACCTGCTACAGCAATACCTGGCAATCCAGAAAACCTGCATAAAGCTATAAGTGAGTTCCTATGTTCCTGACATTATTTCTGTGCTCTGCTGCTAGCCCTACTCCTGGTTGGTCCCTGGCACCCTGCAAATCTGCATCGTGCTTCCTGCTGTGGATCAACTCCTGCTCCTTCTACCTACCCACTCCCTTCCTGAACCTAAACTCCCAGACCTACCCATTCCTTCCTAAACCTGTTATTCCCAATTACCCTATCCAGCCTGCACCTGAGTTCAGTCATTGTCTCATCACTCCTGTCCAGAGTCAAGCTCCAAGTTAATCAGTCATTGTCACGTCACTCCTGTCCAGAGTCAAGTTCCAAGTTCTTCAGTTCAATCCAGGTTATTCAGTCCAGAGTCAAGTTCCAAATTCATCAGTTCAATCCACGTTATTCCAGTCTAGAGTCAAGTTCCAAGTTCACCAGTTCAACTCAACAAGTCTTCCTGCCAGTCCCAGTCCGGTTCCTCCAAGTTCCTGTCATTTATCATCAAAGGCAGTTCTCACTGCTACATAAATCTTGCTGTAGAGCTATCTACGTCATCTGTGGTTCCAGTCATGCCGGTCTCCGTTGAATCCCGCTCATCACCTGAGACGGGTAACTCACAGACACCATTCGTGACAACCTGATACCAAATTTTCAGTTTACTAATTGGAGTAAACATGTCATATCTACTCTAGTAAAGGTTGTTTAATAGTGGTGTGATTCCTTTCTCTCATTTACAGGATGCTTTTGCATTTCATTCCCTACTTTACCCCCGTATGCCTTAGCAAAAACTCTGCTTTACCCATGTATGTCTTGGCAAAGTTTTCTTCTACTACTCATAGATGTGGTATCACTTGGTGGTACCTTCTGTTACTGCTTGATACTAATGGGTGAGAGTTTTTAGAAGTGGAGATGTTGCCCATAGCAACCAATCAGATTCTACTTAACATTTAACTAGCACTTTCTAGAAGATAATTGCTAGAATCTGATTGGTCACTATGGGCAACATCTCCTTTTCTAGAAACGCTTACTTTAGTAAATTTACCCCTAAGAAGGGTAAACCCTGCCCAGCTCAAATGGGAAGAGGATTTGTCACAACCACTGTCTGAAGATATATGGACAATTATATTTCGCCCTTGCTTCAAAGGTGTCTCATTATATCAATCAATGCAGAAATGTTCTTTATGTTGATACATAGATTGCACTTAACCCTGGATATGCAGTTCAAAATCTGGCCCTCCATTTCTAAATATTGTTGGAGAACCTGTGGATAGATGGGAGGGATTTTTTTATGTATTTTGGGAATGTCCACTTTTCAGACCTATCTGGGTGGCCATTTTCTCCTTGATTTAGAATAGTCACATGGGTGTCAGTATCAGCCAACCCATTGTTGCAGGTACACAATCAGGGGGGACTGCTGGGATTGGAGTCTCGGGGCCAGGCAGAGAGGGGGCCCGCCCCTGGCTCCTACGTTAGGGGCTG
The DNA here is from genome assembly GCA_031769625.1 of Taudactylus pleione. Classification (NCBI taxonomy): domain Eukaryota; kingdom Metazoa; phylum Chordata; class Amphibia; order Anura; family Myobatrachidae; genus Taudactylus; species Taudactylus pleione. The sequence continues at coordinate 1,780,589 of JAUIMM010000015.1, forward strand.
CACTGAACTCCTGGTCCAGGCTACACTGAGCTCATCTTCCAGCTCGGATGCCCGCCCTCTCTACCACTCCCAGCCCACCTGGGGGCAAAGGAGTGATCATTGTCGGGTGCCTGAGTTGTCCCTGGGCCTGCCCTGCTGCACTCAAATGCCTCGATTTTTGAACTGCGCTAGGCAGGCTTCGCTCCTGTTGCCGGGGAAAGCCGCGGACACCTCCTCCAACATGGGGCAGGGAGAGGGTGATCCCTCTAAGAGAACTATTTCTTCACTGGTGAGGACTCCCACTATAATAAGGTTACAGCTGTGAAGGGAATGGGGGGGGATCAATGAGAGACAGAGGGAAATGTATTTGTGTGTTGGGGAGAGTCACTGAGAGAAAAGAATGTGTCAGGGGTTCACTAAGAGAGTGGAATGTGGGAGGGGGGGTTATGAGGGAAATGTGGCTACATGGTGGGGGGCAGGGGGCCCTGCCTATTTTGTCAGTCCCCGGCACCACAATTTGTGTTGGCAGGCCTGCATTGCTGGGTCTCTTTCATTTTCACCCAGATCAATCTGCAATCTGCACATAGATACATTATGGGACATATCCAGTGGTGGATTCTACCTAGGGTCCCCCCCCCCAGTAAATATCTGCCACTGAGAGTTCCTAGAGAGCTCTGGTCCTTCTGGCTCCAGCACCCTTTACTCACTGGGCCGACGTGATCATCACTAGCAGGGCAGGCACAGAACAGCAGGGAGCAAGAGACAATCCACTTGTGTAGACCTACCCTGCATGTGTTGGCAGTGTAGTGGCTTCCTATTGGAAGCCCTACCTGCTAATCTTGCACAGGGCTGGCAGTCTCAGGGAGGAAACTCCTCCCCCTGTGGGACTGCCAGTCCGAAGTGTGATAGCACAGTAATGGTGCGTACACACTGGGCGATTAAAGTGGACGACTGAACGATAACGATATCGTTATCGTTCAGTCGTCCACTTTATCGTCCATGTTTAACACAAAAAAGATGAACGATGACGACGACGCGCGTTCCCGCGGGTCGTTCGTCATCCTCGTTCATCGGGCTGACATGCAGGCCAACCTGACGACCTCGTCAGGTTGCTGCATGTCAGGGAATGGGTGAGAGAGCCCGGCGCTGAACGATATCGCTAATGATATCGTTCAGCGGCTGTGCTCAATGTCATGAACGACATTGAGCACAGCCTGCCGGGGACACACTAGACGATATCGCTCAGGGAGCATATCGTCTAGTGTGTATGCACCTTAAGAGCTTCCAGCAGGAAGCCCGCACTGTGCTAATTGCTGGCTGTAATATGCTTCTAGGGGCTGTGCAGCCCCAGAAGCTGTTATGCTCCAGCAGCACATGCACATTTTTTTTTTTTTTATCCTCTTCTTCCACGAGCCAGGCGGCTTCTGCGCATGCGCAGTACAAGATTAGGGACTCTGGTTAGCGGCAGAGCTGACCTAAATTGCAGCCCGGGCAGCCCACTGGATTGGAAAAGGTAGTAACCGCCAGTGAACATATCATTATAGCTATTAAAAAGGCTATTGCACAGCTTTGATTAACTGCTTTTGTGCCTAGCTTATCTGCTTTTCAGAATAAGATGCAGAACATTTTGAATGTAAAATTGTGGTTTTCAGATGATGGGGTGGTTAGATGGAGTGAATACTAGGAAGAACAGAAAGGTAGCACAGCTGCTCAAGCTACAGACCTTGGCCTTTTGGACTCTCTTTAATCTCTGTCTATGCCATATACCAGCGTCAGACGTAATTTATGTAATATGATACTTGTTTTTTACAACCTTTCCATGCCTCCCTTGTCTCTTTTGTAACCTATTTTATGCATGTGAATAATACAATAAATATTAATATTAAAAATAAACAAAAACTTAAAAATGCTGTTTGCATAAGTATTAACAATTGTGGTGTGGAAGTTCCAAGTTTACGCAGATGAAAGATATTTTTCTAACAATTGGCTTTCAAATAACTTCTACCTGGGAATCATTAAAAATTGAGGCCCTCATTCAGACCCGCTCGCAAGCGGGTTGATGTTTAGGGTCTGCGCACGCGCAGCGGCCGCACTGCACGTGCGCAAGCTCCGGAGCGAGAGAGAAATTCTCTTGCTACGGAGCTCACTACAAAAGGGGCGGCTGTCGATGGTGATCGACAGCTCGCCCCGTTTTGTAGGCGTGGCGGGGGGTGGTCTCACCAACTGCGGCGTTCCTTAAGGAACGCTTGCCGTTTTGTGGGCGGCCACACTGATATCAGCAGTGATGTCAGTGGGGAGCTTCCTGCTCGACCAGAGCAGGAAGCTCCCTAGGGCTTGCGGTTGCCGAGACCCAACCTTAGGGTCTCGTCGCAAGCCCTGATGGTCGCGATGGTCTTGACCATCGCGACCATCAACCTGGTCGGTCGCTAAAGCTGTGGGTGGTAACCCACAGCTTAGCTAGCGACCAGGAGGCCGCACTTGAAGTGAAGCGGCCGCCCTCATTCAGAGCGAGCGCTCGCTTCTTGCGAGCGCCTCTGAATGAGGGCCTTAATCTATTATAGATAAAAGACCCTTACTTTCAAATAACATTGGTCATGCTGTGAATCCAAAGAAAAGCTGTGAAAATGAGGACCAAAGAGCATTCTAAGAAAATTAAAGATACATTTATAGATATAAAAAAGTGTACAAAATAATATCCAGCCCTTGGATAGCCCAGTAATAATAATAATAGCACTTCGATAGCCCAGTGAGCACTGTTGGATTAATTGAAAGGAAATGGAAACTGCATCATACCACCCAAGCACTGCCTAGACAAGGCCATTCCTCAATACACAGCATGAGAACAAGAAAGAGACTTGTAACGGAGAGATGTAGATGGTCGCGATGGTCAAGACCATTGCAACCATCGGGCTTGTGACGAGACGAGACCCTTGTGGTAGGGTCTCGTTGCCGCAAGCCCTAGAGTGCTTTCGGCTCAAACAGAGCCGAAAGCACTCCCACTGACATCACTTGTGATGTCAGTGGGGCCGGCCCCAGACGGTAGGCGTTCGCTTGGGAACGCTTCCGTCTGGGCAGCCACGCCCCCGGCCCACCCACCAAAGGGGGCATGCTATCACTCAACATCGACAGCACGCCCCCTTTGGTACGAGACCCGGAGCGACGGTTTGCCCGTTGCTATCCGGGTCTCGCGCATGCGCACGACGGAGCCGGCTCCGTCATGCGCACTGGGCCACCATGACCCACTTGCGAGTGCTCAGCGCTCGCGAACGGGTCTGAATCAGGCTCTAAGTCCACTTGAACCAGGTATAGGTGTTTGTCCTGATAGAGAGAGATCGTCAGCAGGTAATTACCTCTGAAAGTGCTTGTTGCAAATATTCATCCTACATCCGATCTGGACATTGATTTTTATTCTATACATTTTTACTTTACCATTGATCTCTACATATGAAGATACCAGTATAGTATGATGCAAGTTTGCGCATTGCTGGCACATATTTTACTACAGATATCCATTTATGTTGTTTTGTGTATATGTGTGCATATGTTGTCTAATCCATGTTGTTTATGTATCAGTATTAGGAATATATTATTGAGGTGTGTGCACACTATTTATTCATTAATACTAGGAGCGACTACTCTTCCGTTTTTACTTGACTTGATCATTAAATATATTTAATACTTTACTGTGTCAGTAGTATTCATTACAATATATGGCCATTTTCTATATGGTGAGCGCTGGGAAATTCTTTTACATCTATATGTGTAGTCAAGGTGCACCAATCAATCATATTAATAGCTCTGCATACAATTTGTGTGAATGGGAGCTATTACTGAAGAAAAATCACAACAAATCATGTCTGGAGTGTGCTAAAATAACATTACAGTGAACCAATGAATATGTGGGATAAGGTTTTGTGACCAGATTAGACAAAAAATTAGCTTTTTGTGCCCAATTCAAAAGGCTATGTGTTGCATAAACTTAATACTGCCCATTCTTAAGCAACCACCATTGTAAAAGTGAAGTATGGGAGTGACAGCATCTGTGGCGGCTTCAGAGGTGGCGCTGCAGCGCAGTTCAAAATTCAAATAGGGGAGACACCAACTGCCAAACCAAACGCAGCCAAACATCGCCCACCGGGACGCACTGGCAGTTGGTGTGGCTCCACTATTTGAATTTTGAACTGCGCTGCGGCCCCACCTCTGGAGCCACCACTGGACAGCATCATGTTGTGGGGATGCTTATCCCCAGCTGAGCATAGACGTCTTGTTAAAATTAAAGGAATGATGGATGGTTCATAATACAGGGAAATACTGCAAGACAATCTGATTTTGTCTTCTAGAAAGCTAAAGCTTTGGAAAAAGTTACACCTGTAGCAGGATAATGATCCCAAGTACAAGGCCAAAGCAACACTTCTGTAGTTGAATAACAAAAAGGTGAATGTTCTACAATCACCAAAACAAAATCCAGATCTCAATCTGTAAATGAGAATTTGTGGTACTACTTGCACTCCACAAGCATCATGCAACAAACCCGAACAACCTGGAGCAAAGCTGCAAGGAAAAATGGGCATATACTGTAGGTCACTCCCAAACAGTGTGCAAGCCTGTAAAAAGTTACACCTATAAAACTTTAAGTTGTTATTGTATCAAAAGGTGGTTATTTATAATACTACTAATCTGCAGGGGTTTAATGCTTATGCAAGCAGAATTTTTAGCTTTTTATTTTTAAATTACAGACAAATATTGCATTACGAGTTTGAAAATCTATTTTAAAAGCCTATGAGTTTTTTAAAATAATACTGTCTGGAACAATCTGTGTAAGTGTTATTTGTAATACAGAGAAATATATTAACTTTTTAGGCAGGTTACTTTTACAAGCTACTGTATATAAACGTTTTATACTCATTATATATTAAAGTTCAGCATTATACTTAATAGTCCAATTGCACTTACTAAATTCAGTGTGATCCTTCTTTTATATTGTCACATCACACCGGGCACATTAGGTGCTTATTGCCTAGTAAGAATGGTTAGTGTCCTGCTTAGTTCCTCTAATAATACTATCTGTGATAAATCCTACTACCTATACTGAATTTCTGGTGGCATCTGAGCACCAGTAAGTAGGTAGCGATTAGATCTGGGTTCTGGTTCTAGAGATTTGTCATAACACAGAGGTCACGGTCTCAGAGCCTGATTCAGATTTTGGAATAGAGTAAGAAAGAGCAAGTAATTGTGCATCTTGGCAAAACCATGCTGCACTGCAGGTGGGGCAAGTGTAAAATGTTCAGACAGATTTAGATTTGAGAGGGGTGTGTCCAAACTGAAATCTAAACTGCAGTGCAAAAATAAAGCTGTCCAGCATTTGTGGACTACATGCAAAAGCAGCCAGTATTTACGCAACAAGCAAAAACAAATGTATGAATTTGCACCCCTTGCATTGCTACACAGTTTGTCCAGGTACACAGGACCTGATTCAGACCCGGTCGCAAGCGCTGAGCGCTTGCAACTGGGTCGATGGTGGCCCAGAGTGCATGTGCACGACGGAGCCGGCTCCGTTGTGCGCATGTGCGAGACACGGATAGCGACGGGCAATCCGTCGCTTCGGGTCTCGTACCAAAGGGGGCATGCTGTCGATGTTGAGCGACAGCATGCCCCCTTTGGTGGTCGGGCTGGGGGGGGTGGCTGCCCAAACGGAGGCGTTCCCATGTGAACGCCTCCGTTTGGGGGTGAGAGAGATTTCGGCTCTGTTAGAGCCGAATCTCTCTGGGGCTTGCGTCAACGAGACCCTACCACAAGGGTCTTGTTGCAAGCCCGATGGTCGCGATGGTCTTGACCATCGCGACCATCTTCCTGGCCGCTCGCTATAGCTGTGGGTGATCACCCACAGCTATGCGAGCGGCCAGGAGGATGTTCTTAAAAAAAAAAAAAAAAAGCCCGGCCCTGATTCAGAGCGGGCGTTCTGTCAGAGCCTCCAGCACTGAATCAGGGCCAAAGTTACTTGCTATCTCTTATACCCCTTTTACACCAAAATCCTGAGTCTGACCCGGGATTTTGAACACGTCAGTAACTGCAGCTTCGACCCAGGTTATTCTCGGGTAGACCCTGTCCACACTGAAACATGGTCTGCCCTGCTAAACCTGTGAGGTCATAAAAAGTGGGTTGTGACTGCTCCACAGCCACCAATCAGCTCATTTTGGGCATCACCTGGGTCGGATAACCGGGATCGGATTGTTCAAAATGCACCGTGACTCGGGTCGTTCCCATGTCCATCCCTGGTCGCTTCCTGGGTTGGATTCCCAGATCATTTGACCTGGGTTATTTCTGAAGGATCCTTTCACACTGAGCTGCGACCCGGGTTGACACAGCAATAACCCGTGTTACTTTGGCAGTGAAAAAGTGGTATTACTCTATCCTCATCTCTGAATCAGGCCCTCAGAGCTAATAACAGATAGCAACAGGACCATAAATTTGCAAATAAATTATTTGAAAACAACAGAGAAAACTCTGGATGCACACATGTGGACTATGTTGGTTTAGCGAAAAAGCAGATTTTGCGTCCGCATGGGCATAACTGCACATGATTGCGGCAGCAGAATCCGTAACTTTCCCTTGACAATGTATATGTACAGTTGTTTGTGTATAGGAAAAGTCATTTTTTCTTAAAGAAGTGGGGCCTGATACAGAATAATGTCAATGTACATGGGTCTCTCTGTAGGAAGGTATAAACATGTAATTTGTTGTTTCTTTGTGTTTCTTTAAATTGGTATAGACATGTAACTTGCCCTTTTGTTGACTTGGTGTAATGATACTCATGGGTGAAGGGCGGCAAGCCTTTGAACCTAGAGTGAAGAGAGGTTTGGAAGTCCTGCGTTCCTGCTTCAGTAATAATTGTGTCAACATGTGTATCTCGCATAAGATCTATGACCCTGGAAAGTACCAGCCATTTGACCAGGCTCTGTCAGAAGAAGTAATTAAGACCTTTGTGTATTGTTCCTGAACAGAGATCAAACCAGTATTGTTTATACCAGAGACACGTTGTCTGCTAAGGGTGTGTATTTTTTCACCTAAGTCCAGGGGTATGTTTATTGACATAAGCCTTGGAGCTAAACTTCAGAAAGGGCTGAAGGGTAATTAAAATAACCCCTGTCCGAATGAGCGAGAGACCCCAAAGATCCAACCAGCTGGACAACCCTCTCTGAGTTGACAAGGGTTAAAATCACCTCAGGGTGGGGGGTCGGGGGGTGCCTGGAGAAACAGCCATAAAACTGTAGCTGACTTCTGGGTCAGTGTTCATTTCGGAGGGGCTATCGTCAAAGGTACAGACTGAATCAGAGTTCGTTATTAGGGGTTGCCCTGTCCCCCAAGTCACATAAGACAACGTGGTTTGTTTTTTCCCTTTATTTTATTTCTGAAATTGTAAGCAACTTGTGTGCAACCTTTTATTTAATATTATTATAATCTTGTAATGTTTTGTAACTAAGCTTTGAAGGTATTCTTGAATTAAAACATTAATTCTAGTTCTGGAACTGTGTTTTTATTACCCAAATGCCTCATGTTTCGCATGTTACCTATGTTTAAATACTGATAAGTTGTGTGTACAGGTGAGAGCAGAAGCTTGCCTTATGTTAAATTGGTCTTCTGCTGGTGGCAGATACTGGAGTTAATAACCAAACCGCTGAGGTACCAGTGAAGGTCACGGCGGCGACTCTCAGATTGTCGTATCTGGTCACGGCGGTCCATGACAATTGGTTAGCAGCGGTGGGATGATAATAATAAGTGTTTTATTTTTATAAAAACTTAAGTGAAGGAGGAAGTACTCTTAGAGAGGAACCCAAATTCACCAGTTACCAGAACTGAAAGCTTATATTAGTAAAAGGTCACACTGTGAAAGCAATTTCTGTTCCCCTACCCTGTTATTTTTATTTTGGCGAACAATGGCCGCAAAGTACAAAAAGCTCAAGAAGGAAGAGCTGGTAGCGCGGTGTGTGCAGAAAGGTCTGGTCTGGATGGATCTTTCTAAGAAGAGATTGATCTGGGATCTAATGGACTGCGATACAGAGCATCAGGATGTCAGCGAGTCGGTACTGGAAAGGAATGTATTGGCGGGGGCTACTGCATTAGCATGGGCTGTACCCTGTACTGGGGATTTACTTACTGCGGGAAGTAATAGCGGAAAGTTGGACTCTGATGTGGACTCTGTTCTTACCCATCTGTCCGTGGAGTGCCCATGGCAGAGGGGAGTTCTGCAAGACACCAAGCTGAGGGAAAAAATGCATCAGCTGGGGCTACTGCAGTAGTCTGGGATGTACCCTGTACTGGATTGTTACTTACTGTGGAAAGTAATAGAGTAACGTCGGATGCAGATGTGGACTCTATTAGCAAATGGGAGAGAGATATGGAGTTTATCTCAAAGCTGGATCGATATCTAGACTCTGCTTTTAAGTACGTGAAAGAGCCCGACCCAGCTATGGCACTGCAGCTTGTGGAAAGGTTCTGTCACGGCCAGGGTTTCTCGGCATGGTAGTCACCGGGTAATACCTGTGAGGTCGTTATGGCGGGGGTCTCTGGCAGTGGTGCTGGTGTTTGGTGAGGGGCATTGGCTGCATGTGGTTCTGTGCGGGCACATGGTCACTAGGCCTGGTGTGGTCTGGCGGTGTATCCGTTCCGTTGGCATGGGCGCTGCCATCTTGCCTGCGGCCATGTGATTCTGGCTGTCCAATCCTGGTAGGTCATGTGCTCATTCCAGCCAGTCACAGCGCAGCACTGAGTGAGTATTTAGGAAGGTCCAGAGCCTTCCTTCCTTTGCCAGTGCAACGTGTTTCTCAGCTGCGGCTGAGAGAGAGAGTATCTGTGCCTTACCTGCCTGCTTGTATACGCTCCTAGCCTGAACCCTGCCTGCTCCAACCTGCTGGACTTACCCTGCACCCTCCATATACCTTCTTACCTGCCTGAGTACCTGAACCTGCTGTTTCCCTGCATCTTGCTTCTTTTCACTCCCAGGTGAACTTCACTACCTCTGCCTGCATCAGTTACAGCTCACCAAACCTGCATTCAGTTACAGCTCATCAAGCCTACATTTAGCTACAGCTCATCATACCTGCATTTTGTTTTCAGCTCGCCATACTTGTATACTGGACTGTTCCTGCCTGTCACTATCTGGACATTTTCTCATTAACCCCCACTATAGTTATCAAGTGCACTAGACTTTTTCATTTGCAATTCCCATGTCTTCTAAGTCACTTATTAAAAACTCCACTTTTTCATTTAAGTCTGCTTCTGTGTCTGCTTCTATCACCACCCCGGGTCCACAACAAATTCAGAACCTCACAGTTTGCACTGGCCCCATGGATCTGGCCACGGAACAGGAGTCTGGAGTGAATTTATTTTGCTGTATTGCTGGTCGTTTAGAAAACCTGGAAGCTAAGCAACATCAAATTCCCAGTTCCTACAGGAGATGTCTAAATGCCAAGATACTCTGCAAACCTCGTTAATCACCCCTGGGGTATCAGCAACTTCACCTCCCCCTGTGCCTGGTAATACAGGGACCAGGGTATCCCCTTGTCTACATCTACCCATGTCAAGCAACTTTGACAGCAATCCTATGCTCTGTCGTGGCTTTTTAAATCAGTGTGATATACACTTTACGTTACAGCCTGATAACTTCCCCACCGCTAGAACTAAAGTGGCATACATCGTGTCCTTGCTGACCGCTCGGCTCTGGATGGGGCCTCCCCACTCTGGGAGCGTTCAGACTCGCTGCTGGATAACTATACAGACTTTGTATCTTCATTCAGGAGGATTTTCGATGAACCTGGATGCACAGTGTCAGCATCGTCCACAATCATGACCCTGAGACAAGGAACCCGTCCTGTCAGCCAATATGCCGTACAGTTTCAAATCTTGGCATTAGAGAGAGCTTAAGTGGAATGAGGAGGCCCTCACCTCAGCCTTTTGGCATGGTCTGTCCGACCGATTAAAAGATGATCTGATTACCCGTGAGCTTCCTACCAAATTAAATGATATGATCTCACTCTGCAACAAAATTGACCTCCAGCTTCAGAGAACGTCAGGCTGAAAAGCACAGAACTGACCGGCCAAAGTCAATTATGTCTCCCTTGCCTACCCATCCACCCCATCCAGGACAACCCAGCAAAGGGATTTATTCGACCTTCCACCTATCCCGCTGGAGCCGGCTTCTTTTTCGTTGGCAAGAAAGACGGAGACCTAAGACTTTGTATAGATACCGGGGCCTCAATGATATAACAATTAAGAATCGGTATCCTCTTCCCCTGATCACAGAATTGTTTGACAGAGTTAAAGGGTCCATCATATTCTCAAAGCTGGATCTGAGAAGGGCTTATAATCTCATCCGCATTCGTGCTGGCGATGAATGGAAGACCGCCTTTAATACTAAAGATGGACACTTTGAATACCTTGTGATGCCCTTTGGGTTGTGCAATGCCCCTGCCGTGTTTTCAGGGCTTTGTTAATGAAATTTTCCGGGACCTGTTCTACGTCTTGGTTGTAGTTTACCTGGGCGATATATTGATTTTTTTCGTCTTCTGTAACAAAACATCATTAACATGTGAAGGAAGTATTGTTCCATCTAAGAAAGAACCACCTTTACTACAAACTGGAGAAATGTGTTTTTGGGGCTCCCAGTGTGCCATTCCTTGGTTACGTCATCTCTGGCTCCAGTCTAGAAATGGACCCCAAGAAGGTGCAGGCGATTTTGGATTGGTCCCGTCCTGAAACGTTGAAAGCCATCCAGAGATTTCTTGGGTTCGCCAACTACTATAGACGTTTTATTAAAGGATTTTCATCATTGTTGGCTCCCATTACCGCCTTGACCCAAAAAGACGCTAACCCTGCCCTATGGCCACCTGAGGCAGAGACTGCCTTCCAACTTTTAAAGCAGGCGTTTATTTCAGCTCCAGTCTTATGACAACCAGATCTGGATAGGCCATTTCTAGTGGAAGTGGATGCGTCTTCAGAGGCCGTGGGTGCAGTTCTTTCCCAGCGTTATGACGATAATAGAGTTCATCCCTGCGGGTTCTTCTCCAAGAAGTTTTCTCCTGCTGAGAGAAATTATGCCATTGGTGAACAAGAACTTTTAGCAGTAAAGTTAGCCTTGAAAGAATGGAGATACCTGCTGGAAGGGGCCAAGTTTCCCTTCACTGTGTTCACGGACCATAGAAATCTGCTCTTCCTCAAGAATCTTCAGTGCGTGAGTCCTCGTTTGGCCCGATGGGCGATATTCTTTGTTCGGCTCCAGTTCACCCTGACCTTCCGGTCTGGAGCCTTTAATCAAAAGGCAGATGCCCTGTCCAGATCTTTCCGTTGTGATGACAAATCAGAGAATCAACAAAATACCCCTGTTTTGGAGTCAAGAGTATTCACCACCTTACAGCTACAGTCTTCTACAGGGAAGTCCTTTGTGGCCCCGGAGTTAAGGAAGCAGCTCCTCACCTGGGCTCATTCCTCTCGCTTTGCAGGTCACTCAGGTACCCGGAAGACCTTGGAATTTTTAAAGAGAGGCTATTGGTGGCCATCCATGAAAGCAGACGTGTTGGAATTTATTTTTTCGTGTTCTTCATGTGCCCAGCATAAATCTTCATGTCAGGCACCGGCTATTGAGTTATTGCCACTACCTATTCCATCACATCCATGGACACATCTCTCCATGGACTTCGTCATGGATCTGCTGAATTCTCAAGGGTTCACTACCATCTGGGTCATAGTAGACCGATTCTCTAAAATGGTCCATTACATACCACTAAAGAAATTGCCTTCTGCCCCTGACCTGGCTCACTTGTTCGTTCAACATACTTTCCGTCTCCATGGTCTTCCAGCTGAGATAGTCTCTGACCGTGGTGTTCAGTTCACAGCAACATTTTGGAGAGCCTTATGTTCTGTATTGCAAGTAAAGCTAAATTTTTCTATGGCTTATCACCCACAAAGCAAAGGTTCCATTGAGAGGGTTAATCAAGACCTTGAGACCTTCTTGAGGATTGTTATGACATCTTCCCAGGACAATTGGTCTGCATTGCACTCACCAAGAGGTTCCATGCTGCCCATCCGGAGAAGCCTGGTGAGTGTCCTGAGGCCACCCATAAAGGGGGGGGTACTGTCACAGCCAGGGGTCTTCAGCATGGTAGTCACCGGGTATTACCTGTGAGGTCGTTATGGTGGGGGGTCTCTGGCAGCGGTGCTGGTGTTTGGCGAGGGGCATTGGCTGCGCATGGTTCTGTGCGGGCACATTGTCACTAGGCCTTTTGTGGTCTGGCGGTGTTTCCATTCCATTGGCTTGGGCCTGCGGCCATGTGATTCCGGCTGTCCAATCCTGGTAGGTCATGTGCTCATTCCAGTCAGTCACAGCGCGGCACTGAGTATTTAGGAAGGTCCAGAGCCTTCCTTCCTTTGCCAGTGCAATGTGTTTCTCAGCTGCAGCTGAGAGAGAGTATCTGTACCTTACCTGCCTGCTTGTATATGCTCCTAGCCTGAACCCTGCCTGCTCCAACCTGCTGGACTTACCCTGCACATTCCATATACCTTCTTACCTGCCTGTGTACCTGAACCTGCTGTTTCCCTGCACCTTGCTTCATTTCACTCCCAGGTGGACTTCACTACCTCTGCCTGCATTCAGTTACAGCTCATCAAGCCTGCATTTAGTTACAGCTCATCATACCTGCATTTTGTTTTCAGCTCACCATACTTGTATACTGGACTGTTCCTGCCTGTCACTATCTGGACATTTTCTCATTAACCCCCACTACAGTTATCAAGTGCACTTTAGTGCTATACCTGGACTTTTTCATTTGCCATTCCCATGTCTTCCAAGTCACTTATTAAAAACTCCACTTTTTCATTTAAGTCTGCTTCTGTGTCTGCTTCTATCACCACCCCGGGTCCACAACAAATTCAGAACCTCACAGGTTCCATATTACAGAGACTGCAGAGCATCAGGCAGCCATGGACTGGGAGGCTGCAGAGCGTAAGGCAGCCATGGACCGGGAGGCTGCTGAACACAGAGCTGCCATGGACCTGGAGGCTTCAGAGCATAAAGCGGTTCTGGACCGAGAAGAAAAGGCGGCTGATCGCAGGCTCCAGTTGGAGTTAGCCAAACTCAAGCACCAGTCTGTGACAGGAGACATGAATGCCAACAGACTCCATCCAGAGCATTTCCCTGTGTGGGAATTTGATAGAGAAAGCCCAGCAAATGCTAGCTGTGGTTTGGGCAATCAGACAGCCCTGGACATTATAACAGACACTAGACAGAGATCTGACCACTCTGTTAGTTCCAGGGGGACTGCAGGATGTGTGGCAGCTAGGGAGGCTGCAGATAGCCAATCCATTGCAGCACTAGCGGTTCAGCTGGGGTGTCCTTTCCAAGACACCGAGGACTATTTTACTGTGATGAGTACGGAGGAACTAGCTGATGAATGTCAGCTGCAAGGTCTCTCCTGCAGTAACAATACCCACAGTGAAATGATTAGGCAGCTCAGGTGGGCACAGGATGAAGAATGCAATGCCTTCAGCCCATATCGCAGGGCGATTTTGTATCTGGATCGTAAGATGAGTTCTACAGAACTGCTGGACCACCTGGAGCATTGTTTTTACCTTGCTTTGGAAGATACAGAAGATTGGGGAAAGCTCGATACCCCATTCTGGCAAAATCAGTGTCGCCGGGTGGATGCTAAAAGGAATTGCCTGCAACAACTTCTTTCTCCAGCTGAAGAAGCAACGACCCAGCCTACAGGGGTGCCCCATTAAGAAAAGGTAACCCCACCAGAGTCAGCCACTGTGGAATATGATACCGAGTTATCACAGCCCGAGGCACAGTGTGCTCTGCTGGGACAGGCTATTAGTCCAAGCAGCCTACTACCTCAGGCTGCGCAGAATTGGCGACTGGAGGAACCCATCTGGAAGGAGAAACGACTTGGAGGAGCTGTTCCATTGCCTTATATGGAACTGTGACTCCTGTTTCAGCACCAGTGAAGCAGGTGGGGGGAAAACCGGTTTGGGCCACGGGCCGCCAGTGTTATGTATGTAATGATCCCGGGCACCTCAGTGCCAGTCGTCCGGTAAAGGAGAAGATGACACCCTCTCTTGCAGGGGCCTCACCAATGAAACCCATGCACGCTGTTTTGTACGCACGAGGAACCCAGGAGGGTGTCAGCGAGAATCTGCAAGCCGTGGTCATAGGAAAGCAGGTAACTGTGGGGCTATGCGACACGGGGACAGATTTGACTTTAGTGCATCCCACATTAGTGGACCCGGAGAACTTTAATCCTGGCAAGACAATGGCCATACGCGAGGTCGGGGAAATCCACTCTGAAGTAGCCATGGCCCTATTATACATGGACTGCGAAGTGGGCAGTGATTTCCAGGAGGTGGGTGTGTTGCCCCATGTACCCACCAATGTGTTATTTGGGACTGACCTAGGTCAGTTGAGAAATATCTATGAATTTGATGTACCCAATGCAATGTTGTCAGTTTTTCCCACTAACCTCATTCCTTCCCAGGTGGCAAGTGAGCCTGATAAAATAGCAATGTCTATGTGTAAGAGTGGGACAAGGATGCCATGTAATGATGAACATGTTTGTATTGATTTATAGGTACCCAAGGAAAATGCACTAGGTCAGGTTAAGGTGGTTAATGCTGATACTGTTGAGAATGATATGTCTGCTGAGGATGGTGCATATTTTAATGGAATAGGGATATGTGGAGATGAGAAGTGGATAGGTGACCCCCACAATTATGTGGACTTATGCAAGGAACCCGATATAGGGTGGAATGATGAAGAAACCCCCTAATGGTGATATGTTTAGGGAGAGTACTGTCACACATGCTACTGGGTTAGAAAGTAAAACTGTTTTTCCCCTGGTGCGAGAGTATCTGGACTTGGAAGCAGAGCGAGGCATTAAGGAGGAGAGGCATGTGCCTACTAATGTTTTGCCAGGTACAGATCTGGGGAACTCATTGAATGCTCAAGATGAATGTCCTTTCACCATGATGTGTGCTAATGCCACTTCTCCTCAGGTACCCCTGGATGCTCGTCCAGGCATGGATAATGATACTAAGGGGAATGGTAATGGGTCTATGTTGAGAAATGGCCTGTTGAAACCATTATGCTGTACTGAACTTTCCCCTGAGCTGGCAAATAATTCTGTGAATGTCTGTGGTATAGGTGACAAAGTGTTTGCTGGTAAAAGTGTATCAGAGACAGGCAGTCAGAGTAGGAGCCAGGACTCAGGTGATGTGATGCTGGGGGAGGTGTCGGTGGCTACTGATGGCACACAGCCTCCCAGGATTTTTGATGGAGACCTGTGTGACTTTGCAGATTCCCCCCTGACCCCCCCTCTTGCTATCAACTCACTCACACACACAAAAGCAAATCTCTGCCCACCTCTTGAGCTCTCTGTGAAAACCTTAGCTATTCAGATGAATCAAGGGGTTGACATAGTAACTCATGCGCTAGAATCTACTCTTGATAGTATGGAGATTGCTAGTCTGAAAATAGGGACAGAGGAGTTTGGTCCCCAAGACATGATGTCTAAATCTATAGTGAACAAGTTTTGTTCCCCATATGTTTCTGATGGGACATGTAGGATTTCTGGAGTATCAGAAACAGCAGGCTGGCAAATGCTGCCTTTTGCTGAGATGGATCCTGAGGGCGGAGACTTGTCCAGCCCCCTGAAGCTGCTAGACAAGGACATGCAGGTAATGATAGATGGTAATGCCTTGGCTGACACTGCTAAGAAGGGTCTGTCAGAGTCTCAGCCTGTACTCCTGGAAACCCCATCCCCTGAGCCAGCAAGAGGACGATAACCACATTTGTAAAAATATGGTATCTGGGTGTGCTGTCTATACTGATATAGGTCCCAAGAAACGAGACATGGATGATGTTTGCTCTCAGGTGCTATATGTGGAAATGGTAAGCCCCAGTCTGGTGGAGACAGGACAGAGGGATAAAGGCACCAGGTTCTGGGTGGGCTACAGGAGTCTGAGTAAGCCTACAGTGGTTAATGCCTACCCCCTGCCCAGGAATCCGTATGATTTACCACCGGACTCATGCCCGGCGTTTGGAATCCCGACAGCGGCATCCCGGCAGAGGAGGAAATCCCGATCGTCCAAGGTAAGTATTGTCTAACTTAATTCTACCCCCTAACCCTCCCTTAGGGGTGCCTAACACTAGCCAAAAGCACTCCAGGGCTTGCGGCAGCGAGACCCTACCGCAAGGGTCTCGTCGCAAGCCCGATGGTCGCGATGGTGTTTGACCATCGCGACCATCATTTTGGCCGCTCGCTATAGCTGTTCGGCTCTGAATCAGGGCTCTAGAGTGAAGAGAGGTTTATAAGTTCTGCGTTTCTGCTTCAGTAATAATTGTGTCATATCACATAAGATAAATGACCCTGGAAAGTACCAGTCATTTGACCAGGCTCTGCTAGAAGAAGTCATTGAGACCTTTGTGTATTGATCCTTTGTGTATTGTTGTGTATTGCGTATATTAGAGACACATTGTCTGCTAAGGGTGTGTATTTTTTCCCCTAAGTCCAGGGGTATGTTTATTGATATAACCCTTGGAGCTAAACTTCAGAAAGGACTGAAAGGTAATTAAAATAACCCCTGTCCGAATGAGAGAGAGACCCCAAAGATCCAACCAGCTAGACAACCCTCTCTGAGTTGACAAGGGTTAAAATCATCTCAGGGAGAGGGGGAGGGGGGTGCCGGGAGAAACAGCCATAAAACTGTAGCTCACTTCTGGGTCAGTGTTCATTTCTGAGGGGCTATCGTCAAAGGTACAGATTGAATCAGAGTTCGTCATTAGGGGCTGCCCTGTCCCCCCAAATCACATAAGACAATGGTGGTTTGTTTTTTCCCTTTATATTATTTCTGAAATTGTAACCTTTTATTTAATATTATTATAATCTTGTACCTTTTTGTAACTAAGCTTTGAAAGTATTCTTGAATTAAAACATTAATTCTAGTTCTGGAACTGTGGGCCTGATTCAGAGCCGGACGCTATTTGCGGACTCTCGTTCAGAAAAAGCGGCTGGCTATTTGAGCACTCTCTCTTTGCGGTCTGTTGACGCCTCTATGTCTGAGTGAGCGTCCGAAACATGCGCTCGCTATTTTGTAAAGACGCCCCTTGGTCGCTCGCATCATACGTCATCTCCACTATTTATTAGATTAATCGAGTACATCGAAAGGCGTATGAACTGCTCGCTATTCTTGTGGTAGCATTTTCCTACCGCAATCATGCGAGCAGTTCAGGCTAAAGACAACCAAGTGACGTGGTCGATGACGCTGCTTTGTTAATTATGCACACCCTTAAAACGCCCATTTTGACCATTTGGCACGCCTGCGTTCGGATCTCCACTCCCCGTTTTCAAGCACCTTCCCCTGTTACCACCCATAAACGCCTCATCCTGTCACTCAAATTAGCAGGCATTCACTATTTTGCGAGCACACGATTTCCAACCGCACTGACTGGTTGGCGCATGCGCATTACAACCCATGCGCAGAGGTGCGAACATCGCTCGGAGCGAACGAGCGGCCGCTTACGAGCGGCTCTGAATCAGGCCCTGTGTTTCAATTTAACGCTAAAGCGTAAGGCAAGCTTCTGCTCTCACCTGTACACACAACTTATCAATATTTAAACATAGGCATTTTGTAATGAAAAAGAGGATTTTGCGTCCGCATGGGCGTAACTGCACGATTGCGGCAGCAGAATCCGTAACTTTCCCTTGACAATGTATATGTACTGTTGTTTGTGTATAGGAAAAGTCATTTTTTCTTAAAGAAGTGGGGCCTGATACAGAATAATGTCAATGTACATGGGTCTCTCTGTAGGAAGGTATAAACATGTAATTTGTTGTTTCTTTGTGTTTATTTATATTGGTATAGACATGTAACTTGTCCTTTCGTTGACTTGGTGTAATGATACTCATGGGTGAAGGGTGGCAAGCCTTTGAACCTAGGACCTGATTCAGAGCCGCTCGCATCCAGCATATGCAAATTTGTCAAAGTGACGCCATGGGAAGCGATTGCTCGCCAAGGCCTAAGCACACCCACTTTGGCTGTGCGAGCGATCGCTCTGTGTATGCAGACACCCATTAGCGTATGTAGAGACGCCCACTAGCGCACGTCATCTCCAGGAAGTGTATTAAAACATTGGTACATTGAGCACCATCGGTAGTGATCGCAGCGCTTGTGGTTGCCTTACCCTGCCGCAAGCACTGCGAGGACTTCAGTGTAAAAAACAGGCATGTGATGTGTACTATGACGCTGTCTGTTAATTATGCATGCCTTAAAAACGGCATTGAAATACCCAGGCACGCCCCCGTTATTAGTGTCCTGCCCCTGTTACCACCCACAAACCAGGGTTGCCTACCTTTAACATTTTCTTCCCGGGAGAAGCCCGGGTAAGAGATGCAGCAGGGGGCCGACGGGGGCGGGGCTTGACGATTCGCGCCATTAAGCCCCGCCCCCTCGCGGTAAAATTGCCGTGATTGGGCACAATTTACATAGGGGGCGGGGCCAAATGCTGTGATTCATGCAGAATCACAGCTTAAGCCCGCCCCCTTCACGGAGACCCGCGATTGCCGCGGGTATTCTCCTAATTCTGCCCACTTCACTAGGAAGTGGGCAGAATGCGGGAGAAATGCCTACCCTTCCGGGGGTGCGGGGGGTTACCCGAAAAATCGGGAGCCTCCCGCGAAAACCGGGAGGGTAGGCATGTAAGCCACAAACGGCCTCTCCTGTCACTCATTTCACTGGGCTGTCTTTGCTGGGCGAGCGAGCAGCCTGCGATCGCACAGAGTAGTTCAAGTATGCGCAGAATGAAGCGTGCGCATGCGTGTTCGCAAACCATTGGGCCGCTTGCGAACGGCTCTGAATCAGGTCCCTAGAGTAAATAGAGGTTAAGAAGTCCTGTGTTCCTGCTTCAGTAATAATTGTGTCAACATGTGTATCTCACATAAGTTAAATGACCCTGGAAAGTACCAGTCATTTGACCAGGCTCTGCCAGAAGAAGTCATTAAGACCTTTGTGTATTGTTGCTGAATAGAGATCAAACCAGTATTGCGTATATCAGAGACACATTGGCCCTCATTCAGAGCCGTTCGCTATTTGCGGTCGTTCGTTTAAAAACAAGGGGTGGCTATTCAAATGATCCGTACGCACATTGTAGTCTGTTCACACCTCTAAGTCTGAACGAGCGAGCAAAACATACGCTCGTTTATTTGTTAAAAACGCCCCCTGGCCGCTCGCATCCTACGTCATGTCCGCTATTTATTAGATTAATCGAGTACATCGACCAGCGTATGAACTGCTCGCTATTCTTGTGGTTGGTGTTTGCTACCACAAATTTGCGAGCAGTTCTGGCTATAAAATAACCCAGTGACGTGGTCAATGACGCTGCTGTTTTAAATATACACACCCATAAAACGCCCGTTTTGACCTTTAAGCACGCCTGCGTTCGGATCTCCACTCCCCATTTTCAAGCACCATCCCCTGTTACCACCCACATACGCCTCATTCTGTCACTCAAAATAGCAGGCACTCGCTATATAGCGTACAAACGATTTTCGGCCGCACTGACTGGTTCGCGCATGCGTACTAAAAACCGTACGCATGCGCAGATGTGCAAACATCGCTCGGAACGAGCGTACTGCCGCTAACGAGCGGCTCTGAATGAGGGCCATTGTCTGCTAAGGGTGTGTATTTTTTCACCTAAGTCCAGGGGTATGTTTATTGACATTGTATCTGGAAAGAGTCGTCACGGCGATCCGAGACAGTTGGTATGCCAATCTAGCCTTTTAAAGACTTAAGGGGACCAAAACGACACATCGGAACGATACATCGTTTAAAAACGTGCAAATGGTGCAGCTTCCAGGAATGATAAGAATCCGATGCGGGGTCCTGCGGGTCGTTTGTCATATCTTTGCCAGATCTTACCTGCTGTAGGTAATACCTAATCTCTTTAACGATGCAATGGAAATCATTAAGGAAGGACGCACTATAGGTCGTAAGTCACATTGCACAGTTTAGCAAGATATCGTCTGTCCAGGAGTGCCGGTGAGTTGCTCGGGGAGTTCAAGGGAAATCGTTGATGACATTGCATCATCTGCGAGTCATCCAGTGTGTGGGCACCTTTAGCATCTACTGTGATCCAGAAAAGACTGTGACTACCAGCCATTACTGAAATATTACAGCAACACAGCTACAGCTACTGGTGAGGGTCCTATGTGAGCTACAGTGTGTGTGGAGAATGCCTCCCTACATTTCAAGTCTGTAGCACAAGGCCAAGAAGTACGCTTGAAGTTAGAAATATTACGCAAGCGTTTGCAAGGAGTCCACATTGACACAATATTCAAAGCCGCAAAATCCTTTCTGGGAAAAAGTGAAGTTATGCATTTGTTCTTTTCGTCTGCCACCAGACTAATTTTAATTATTTGAAAGATTAATTGCCAAATAAAATTTGCATTTATTGACGCATAGGGCTGAATAAGCCAGAGCAAAATGATAAGACAGAGCAAAATTAAACCACGAGGTTGAAAGTGCGAAGTCCCTTTAAGATGTTGGTGATTTCCCATTTATTTATTAATTTGGTGATGAGGCTGTGGACTGGCAGCCTGTCATAGGTTAGGGGCGTAGATTTTCACATTATTTTAGTATCACATGAATTTACTAAAAGGCATTTGGAATAGACAGCTGCTTAACCCCATCCGTGCTGGGGAGGACAGGAAATAAGGGAGTGAGAAGTAGGTTTGTTATTGAAGAGAGCCTCATCAGTGAGCTGTCAGCAGGGCAGCGCATAGTAAGTATTTCTCTGCTCAGCCCAACAAGAATCTGACTCAGCTTCTAGAAACTCCCAGAGAGATGCTCTACTAAGCGCTGCCCCGCTGACGGCTCACTGATGAGACTCTCTTCTCTGTGCAGTCCTTGAAGCTGCGCATGGCTGTTCTAATAACGGTACATTCGCACTAACAGGCAAATGCGCATAGACAGCTGAAAAAGCAAGGAGAGGGCTTCGCTGGGACATAGCTTTATCGCAAGGTATGTCCTGGCGTGTGGATTTCGATACACTCATGTGATAATTAACTTGATCACATTGCGAAGAAAAAAAACATTATTTTCACTTTCTAAACTCAATTAAATTGTGGATTTTGATAAATAGGGCCCTATATGCACATTTTTGAGTTGTACAAATCTATGCGATCACACCACCACCCTCTTCCGTACACTAGAGTAGTTGCTATCAGTATCATCGCTTCTTACACCTACCCCATACTAGGTGCAGAAGATGACACTGAATTTGGCATCTACAATGCATATAAATCACTCAGAACATCAAGTAACTTTGGCTGCACTCCTATGATACACCCCGATACACCAGAATGCGTGCGTTTGCATTGTGGCCACCCAATTGCCATCCAGAAATGTCTGTGCAGTGGCTGCAGAGAAGCGACTGAGATGCATATGACACTGAATGACATGTACTGTACATGCATATGCAACCTTTAATGCATGTGTAGAATGTGAGAAAACACTAGGGGGAGATGTGTCAAAGCTTGGAGAGAGATAAAGTAGAGAAAGATAAATTACCAACCAATCAGCTCCTAAATGTCATTTTATAAACACAGCCTGTAAAGTGAAAGTCAGGAGCTGATTGGTTGGTTCTTTATCTCTATCTCCGAGGTGTCGAAGCTGGATGGTTGGCTGAGACCTAAATTGTAAAATGAATATCTGTAGAGATGCCATATTTGCGTTGTCTGCACAACGCCATCTGGGGTAGTCAGTATAATATCATTGTGCACGGCGCTATTTTAGAGATGTGTACATCTGCCATGTTACTGCACACTGTTCAAAATATATATAATAAATGCGCACGGATACAAATATATAAATATATTTTTAAAGACTTCATATATTCAGTGATGGCAGACAAGTCTTCTGGACATGTTTGTGACAAATAATTAAGAATACACAAAGATACAGTATGTGACAATTGAAGTATAACACAGACATTGATATGCTCAGAAGGAGTGTTCTGAATGTGGATTTGGAAACAATTGTCAGACGTTTAGCTATCGTTAACAATTGTAGGCCTTGTATCCAATGCTGATGTGGTTAAGTAGAACTAACAGTTGTATTCTGATAAACATAGGATAGCCTTTTGTTAAAATTATCAGACTGTTTGCCAAAGCTTGCTCCATCTGTGAACAGGACAAATGCCATTATCTGTAATTTTTTAGCTCAGACAGAAGTAAAATTGATAGTAGCCAGTGACTGTTTGAAGCTGTATATATATATATATATATATATATGTATATATACACTTAAACGATCGCATGTGTATCCACAATGCATGCACACATATCTACAGTTGCTACTGTAAATAGAAACACATACAGCGCACCTTTTTACACTGCATGTAGACACACAACGCATACTTACATATAATCATAAATATACACGCACTCATAAAAGGTTCCTGCACATTATGGTTTATATTAAAGTTATTAATTGTGATGTAAAATGTATGTATTTGATATTAATGGTATACAAAATGATAGACATGGCATGTTTGGTACTAAACTACACTGTTTATTTCCAGATATCCGAAACTATCAGCGAGGGAGTCGCATCTTGCGTTCGCTGGTTATGGAATATAGGAAATTATTGGTTAGAATGTATACACTGTAATGTAGTGTCTCTATCTAGTTTAAATCAATTAAAGAAAGACAATGTAATCTGGGACATACCCCTAGTGAACTGTCCTATGAACTACAGCGTACTACCAAGAGCAAGAACCAATGGAATTATGTTTGTCTGTCTACATTGTTGTTATCATGATCTGTTAGGGTATATAGTCTATGCCCCGGTCCCAGTTAGTAGCCATTCTCATGGATGACCACATACCTCAGGATTGATGACTGTAACTGGGACCAGTGCGCTTGCGTATGTATCGACTGTACCTTATGTATTTAATAATCCTTTGCGCTCATTGTTTAGATCAAAGCGCGTAATACTCTTTTATTGTAATAATAACTTTTTGTGCTTTGCAACCACACTTAAAGTCTGGAAAGCAATTATTTTTTGTGCAACTTGCAACTCTAATTAGCGATATTTGGGTATAAAGGTTATTAGGTATTCATAGAGGCTTGATACATCTCCCCCTAGATGCAGATGCATTTAGACTTGCATGCATCTCAGAATGACGGCCAATATCCCTTATAGCAGGCATGGGGAACCTCCCGCCGGGGGGCCGTATAAGGCCCTCGGAATCATTTGGTCTGGCCCTCTGAGCTTTTTTCTGCTAGCCTCATATGGCTAGCAGGGTGCCTAGAATGGCACCCTGCAGCCAGTGTCCATGCAGCAGTACCGCCTGGAACATCCTTAGGACGCTTCAGACAGTCACAAAGCTGCCCTTACAGCTTCCCGGAGCATCCGGACATTGTTGTAATCACCGGTGATTGTGGTCCCGCCCCTATGTGATATCACACAGAGGGGGTGTGGCCTACACCAGGCCCGCGAATAATGTTCTATATATCAAAAAGGCCCTCGACAGAAAAAAGGTTCCCCACCCCTGCCTTATAGGGATGATTCTGAATGCAGTCATTCCATTATCCCCTCATTTCTTTCTGCTCTTTTAGTAAACTTCCACCAAAACAAGCTGTGGGCAAATCCTCTCAGGTACCACTGGGTTGGAAATCCCTGACTGCTCCTAGCAGAAAGTCAATGGAACATAATGTGAATCAGGGTCACTACTGTATGTGCTGTGTAATGTGAATAAGATGTGAATCGATGAATTGGGGATACTATTGTGTGACCATGCCCTTTTCTTTTGAGACCACACCCCTTTTTGCAATGCACGCCGTCCCTTTATTAAAAAAGCGCCAAGGACAGTGGCATATCTATAATGAGTGCAGTGTGTGCGGGGCACAGGGCCCCCCAGCTCCAGGGGGCCCCACACCGCACACCCTGCACCCATATTATTTTAAACTTACCTGTCCTGGTCCCGCGGCGGCTGTCAGCGCTGCTTAGAACACTGGAAAAATGTCCGCCGCTGCCATTTTTCTGGTGTTCTGCGCATGCACAGTAGACTTTGGGCACACTGTAGTGCCTAGAGTTTACTGTGCATGCACAGAACGCCGAAAAATGGCTGCAGCGGCCATTTTCCCGGCGTTCTGCACATGCGCAGTAGACAACGGGCACACTCTAGTGCCCGGAGTCTACTAATGCTCCGGTGGTTGGCCAGCCGCGTCAGTCAGCTGCCGGCCACCGGGGGGGGAAAGGAGGGGGCCCCGCACGGGGAGAGTACACGGGCTCTCTCCTCTCTTAAGACGGCCCTGGCCAAGGAGATAGTGTTGGTGGGGGCAGGGGCGTAGAGAGCGCCGCCAGGCCCCGGTAAAGAGGAGGCATGGCCTAATCATGGGAGGCGTGGCCATGCCCCCTTGAAAAAAACCAAAAAAACCCCATACTTTTGCATGAGCCCCTCAGGCATATGAGATTGCTGTGGCTGCAGCCGCGAGCAATCTCCCACTGCATACCAGCACACGCTGTGTGCTGGGCAGCTGCGAGGTAGAGGGGGGGGGGGCGGCGCAGGGCCCCTCTGGAAGCCCGGGTAAATTGTACCCGCCCCCCCCCTCTCGGCACCCCTGGGTGGGGGGGGGGGTGAGTTCCACCACGTCTTTAGGACCACTTTAAGCTCTGACTCTACCCAAGCAACTAATATTATTCATATTGCTTTTTTCTCTGTACAGATAGCTACTTCAATTACTTTCATACAACAAAAAAGGGGGGTGAGATTGAATAAAAATAATTTTTTATGATTTTCCCATTAGCTAGTGTAGTTTCACAAAAACAATACACAACCATAAGATATTATGTCTAGCATTTAGCTGTATTTTATTGAATGTTTGATGCATATTTTGCACCATAATAAAATAGACAGGAGAAATGAGCTTGTGTGTCTGTGGGTATTTTGTTACTTTAACTTTGGGCCTGATTCAGCAACGCATCGCAGTGCACATGCGTGAGCCAGACTCTGCGGTCAGAACTGCATACGCAGAGGCTACGCAAACGAATGACATAGTGATTAACAGGAAGTGCCGTTTGTGGATGGTGACAGGGGGACATGCTAGTGCGTTTCAATGCCGTTGGGCATGCATAATTATACACTGCGATACCAGACGCCTCCTGAGTACTCATAGCATGCGCAGAAGTGAGCAATTCCTGAGTGAGGTCTGGATTTCCTTAACTCTGCATCTGGGTCCGATGTTACTCGATGTTACCGATTCTATTGTTATGTTGGGCAAGTCTACGGATGTGAGCGTCCTTATGTCAGGCTGCGCCCGCAATACGAATGCAAACATTTAAATAGCACCGCTGATTAGCAATGCAGTTGCGTGTGTATAAGCAGAATAGCATTCCTTGCTGAATCAGGCCCTTTATTACTTGAGTTTTCAGTGGCACACTCACAGGGGGTGCTGAGTATCCAGAAACCCCCCTGACAGACCAATTTTATTTATTTTATTGTTATTTAGAGAGTCTCTCCAATGTTTCCTCACCATCACGTTTTTTTTTCTGTTGCAGGCAGTCTTATTTGATTGGCTCCCATACATACAGGAGATATGTGCACCTTCAGTAAAATCTCCCTATATTTAAAACAGACATTACAAAGCATACCATACATGGTACTCAAACTCTCAACCTTATATACCACAGCCAGACAGTTATCACATGAGCTATTTGCTCCTGCATAGGACATTTTGTGATTCCAGGGCCTGATTCATTAAGGATTGCTATTGCACCTGCGATTATGCACGCAGACCCACTGCGAGAATATGCTAATGAATGCAATCGCAATGCTGTCGCAGGCCAACATAAAGGCGCACACTTTCCCTTACACACATCCATAATACCTTGCAAGTCTGTGAAAACATCGCTACCATCAAGTAACATCGGAACCTCCCGCACAATTACACAAGATCAGACTTTACTCAGAAATTGCTGAACTTACTGTACATAAGGAGAGCTCAAGCTGGGTATGCCATTGCAGTGGCTAATTTATGCATGCCCCTGTAACGACGCAGTATGCTACAATCATCCGTCTGCGTACGCTATCACGATAGCAATCCGTAATGAATCTGGCCCCTAGTAATTATATGAAGCTAGTTGTAATTGTTAGTCTAAACCAGAGATTCTCAAACTCTGTTCTCAGGACCCCACACAGGTCACGTTTTCCAGATCACCCAGCAGGTGCACAGGTGTATTCATTACTCACTGACACATTTTGAAGGTTCCACTGGTGGAGCTAATTATTTAACTTGTGATTCTATGAAAAGACCTGGAAAACATGCACTGTTTGTTTTACAAGTCACGCTCACGACTTGACCCTTTCTGACAGCTTTCCTAGGCAGGACGGGGTTACTCCTGTTGCTAGGCGATCGGCACGTCTCAGGAAGTAATGTCTCATCCACAGGAGCAGCTTGATTAAGTGCTGCAGCCTATTTATACTCACTGAACTATTGCATCTGTGCCGACTATAGCGTGTTTGTGGATTTCATCAGCTTAGCTGCATGGGCAGCTTTTGTTCTCTCCATGATATTGCTTCCATTCGGCTTCCCAGCCGACACCAAGCAGCTCCCGTGCTGCCACCAATCTCCAAACGGCTTCCTAGCCGCATCTAGCAGCTTCCAAGCTGCCAACGTTCACCATATAGCTTCCTAGCCGCACCAAGTAGCTCCCGTGCTACCACCAATCTTCATTTGGCTTCTTAGTTGCTCCATGCAGCTCCCGTGCCGCAACATCGGCACACATGCTGCACCATCGACTCTCAAAGCCATTTTCATACCCTAGACTGTTTATCTACGGCTATTGCTGCACCATCGCTGCAACATCAGCACAGTTTCCGCACCGTTGACTCTCAAAGCCATTTTCATACCCTAGACTGTTTATCTGTGGCAATTGCTGCAACATCGGCACCATCGCCGCAACATCGGCACACTTGCTGCACCATTGGCTCTCAAAGCCATTTTCATACCCTAGACTGTTTAGCTACGGCTATTGCTGCACCATCGCCACAACATCAGCACAGTTTCCGCACCGTTGGCTCTCTCAAAGCCATTTTTATACCCTAGACTGGTTATCTGCAACAATTGCCGCAACATCGCCACCATCGCTGCAGCATGGGCACACTTGCCACACCATCGGCTCGCAAAGCCATTTCCAAACTCTAGACTGTTTATCTACGGCTATTGCCACAACATCGGCACCATCGCCGCAACATCGGCACAATTGTCGCACCTTCGGCACACTTGCCACACCATTGGTATCATTGCCATATCATAGATGCAATTGCCAACTCATCAGAACCATTACCTGTATCAGCTCTAACTGTACACTTCATCTCTTGAATTCCCTTGTACCTCCGTGTGAGCCTCTACTACCCTGAGCATAAGTCCAGGCGGCTGCCTAAGTACCGGTGAACGTATCATAGTTCTAAGGGAACAACGGGCAGTTATTGATGAAGATCTCACTAGCCGGGTTCTAGAGGTCTCACATGGAGCAGGCAGTGGGATTTATGACAGTTTGGAGTCCTGAGGACCGAGTTTGAGAAACTGTGGTCTAAACCATAACAGGTCTAGGTCGCAGCAGTGAAGTCCAAGGGCAGAGAGGTGTAGAGGAGGTTTAGAGTGTAGCTGGAGTGCAAGAGAAGTAGATAATGAGAACAGGAGGGAGGAGGGCCCTGCTGATGGAGCTTACAGTCTAAAGGGAAGAGGATGACAAATGGAAGACAGAAGGAGTGAGCCAGTGTATGGGGATATAAGGGCAGGAGCAGGGGTGGGAGAATTGGAGAGTGCAAGAGGGTGAGGTAGACTACGTGGTGACATGGTTAAGAAACCTAATTTATTAAAACCTGTCTCAAAATAAAAACAGAAGTCTTACATGCATACACTTGTAAATATATGTTCAAGCCGTTCACCGTGCACAAGATACGTCTGCTAATAGGACAATCATGCTCTAATTAATAAGCAAACTAAGATTGGGCTATATATTGAGAATTGTAAATCATAACCGTAGGTAACACAGCCCTTCAGATATGTAAAGCATCTTTCATGGAAGGCCCAGGCCTGCACTACAGCAGCTGCAGGCCTCCAATGAGTACCGCCCAAGACAACAACAAAAAGGAAAAAGGTAAGTGTTAAAATTAATTTACAACTAAATCACTGTTATTCATAATACAACTGAATACATAGTCTGTGGTTACATTGTCATTGGTATTGATACACAATTACATTTTTGGAAATGTTACATATATAACTGTACATCATATAAATAAAAGATAATAATCGTACAACTTGTTGGATTTACAGTAATGAAGGGGGTAAAAGCAATGGTTTTAAACAGCACAACAATTAAATTAATCAAAAGCTGGTGCAATGCACTATATTATCTATTCATACTGTATTTCTCTCTGTTTTAATTGTAAAAGTAAAATCCAAGTTCCTTAATTTTCATTGTGATGGTTTTAACATTTACGTTCAATTTTTTTGTATAATTACTTTATTTTATTTATCTTATTTTTGTTAATTTATTTACGTAGATGGAAAAGTTCTAATCAGAACCTATTCCACTACACTTTCTAAATAAATTTACCTTCATGATGGATTTCTTAGAAATTTCTAACATTTTTATACAATGTTTCAGATTGTTTTGTTGTCTATTTTTTGGCTCTTTAATTGTATTCTTCCTTTGATTGACTTCACAATGCATTCACTGTGGTTTGAAAAGAACAAAACTTCCATGCCATGTGATGTTTGTGCCTACAGCCGTGAGATGTTCAGTCACTACCATGGCGTAACTACCGTAGGTGCAGGGGGTGCGGCTATGGGACCCGGACAGCCGTGGTCGCATCCTCCAGCAGTATCTTGCACAAGGCAGGCAAATCTGCCCTCCCAGTCGGCTCCACCTCCGGCTCTCCTCATTGACTGATACTGGGAGGAGGTGTGGCCACCTTCTTCCAGCATCAGTCAGTGAGGACAGATAGAGATGACCAGGAGAGGAGGTGTTCCTGCCCTGCGCAGCACACACACCAGAGGTAAGTTGAGGAGAGGGGAGGCCAGGGACCTAGTGGGGCCCTTGAAAATTTTGCTATGGGCCTCCCCTAGGGTTAGTTACATCCCTGGTCAATACCAAGGCACCAGCTAGCAATATTGGGCCTGATTCAGACATGTGGACAAACCCGATGGTTTACATATATCTTTGATGTATGCCGATCTGTGCATGTGTAGGATCTGTACTGCACATGTGCAAACCTCTGTCTGCGATGACTGTCACAGAAAAGGGGTTCTTTACGACCATGTTTGCTGGGTGTGCTGAGGCCAAGACTTCATCCTTGAACGCAGCTTCACTGGCCCCAGAAGCGTGAAAACACCAGCAATCCTGAGTAACCTGAGGCATACTTGCCAACTCTCCCTGATTGTCAGGGGGTCTCCCTGAGATAGTAGTAATTTCCCTGACTCCCTGAAGAGTCCAGCTATCTCCCTGATTGCACCTTACCACCATTATATAGCTGTTTTATTTATATATATATATATATATATATATATATAATGTGTGTGTGTGTATATATAATATTCAAATGGTATAGTTAGTGACATATCCCTGCATTGGTTATAAGGCACAATGATCCCTATGGCTACATACATTTACACAGAAGGTTTCCTGTGGCCACTTATATGGAACCCCTTGTAAAACACAATACATGAACAAGCCCTGAAAAGTATCAGTGTGTTTTCATCAACAAGTAGATCTTACTAACTGCTTTGGGGCTCATTACATGTGGATGTAAGTCAGGTTTATGACACGCCTCTCAGATGTAGCAGGACACGCCCACTTTACTGCCGCGCTCATAGGTGCTGCTTTCACAATCTCCCTGAAATGTTTTTTCAAAAGTAGGCACGTACTGTATGACCTGAGGGTTACTCAGATGACCGATATTCACACAAATGATCCAATGCTGTATCTTCGGATGCAGCAGCGGGTTACAAAAGCCTGCTGTGAGCGTCTTTCAACTACAGATGCCTCATGATGCTTTTACATATTTTTGCACAGCAGCCACGTCCAAAGAGACAGCCGCTCCGCATTTAGCGTCCATCTCTGAATCTGGCCCAGTATCGGTACAGACGAGTGATGGTGCTTACTGACTCAAGTGGGATCTGACTCTGCTATACACGTAGCTTGTTCCGATTATCTCCCTACACACTGTTATCCATATTTATCTGCATACTACCACACCTAAGAACTAATTAGATAATGGCCTTTATCAGCTGTTCCATTTAATGTAAAGATTTCTAAATCCTCTCCTGCAACTATGGTATACATTGTTTCTTGTTCATCCTTCTTTGTTTTATCATGTTGTTACATGCCCAGGTATATTTAGTTTGAGTTTATTTTTTGGTATTTAAACCGTGTTTTACCTGTGCTTTTTCCACTGTATACAATCTCCTCACAGAGCTTTCCCTGATGATACAGCCACAGTTATACAGCACTAAATGAAATAAGAATCTGAGGTATGACCCCTCTGTCCAGCTGTAATAATTACAAAATTATATATTCATTATTTTTATATCCAAACAGCCATAGTGTCACTACTAAGACATTTATTTAGAAGTAGATTAAAAAGAGAATAAGGGCTCCATTCATTATCACTTAATTTCTACAAAAGCAGGTGCATATGAACATTTTCACCTGCATATGTAAAATTAAGTATCCAGGCCATTCACTAAATTGGTAAAGCAACCCGCTCCTTCGCTATGGGAAGGAGTCCTGGGTTGCGAAGAGTGATCCTTTTGGATCTCTCCGCCCCTGTCCAGCTTGTGCCGGTGGACGTTGGGGCTTTTGTGCACCTGTGTGAGCTGTAGTTCACTCAGATGCACTAACACTGCCGAGTC
This sequence comes from Taudactylus pleione, assembly GCA_031769625.1. Classification (NCBI taxonomy): domain Eukaryota; kingdom Metazoa; phylum Chordata; class Amphibia; order Anura; family Myobatrachidae; genus Taudactylus; species Taudactylus pleione. The sequence goes on from JAUIMM010000015.1 coordinate 1,811,536, forward strand.
AGACACAGCAGTGCTAAGTTCCAATGCTCCCTACAGAGCAGTGAAAGCGTTTGGGGAGACAGATGATTTTCAGATCAGCTGTCTCTGCACCGGAACAATGATGAAAATAATAAAATTGTGGGAGGGGTGGTCTGACCCCACTGGAGCTGCAATCTCTTCTTGCCCCCCTACTGACAGCCATCTGATGGGATGGTACAAACATTGCTTGCAAGTATCTAGTACAAACACAATTTGTTTTCTTTTTTCTTTTCTAGTTAAAATGTACTTCTCCCAGCTTGTCAACACTGATAGAATAGAGTTACAGCACTACTGGTGAAATACCATGGGGGTCTATTCATAATATTTTTTTTTTAGTATCAATAATTTTCAGATAAAGAAATAAAAAATATTTATATACACACAGGGCTATTTTTCAGCAGGAACTACAAAATTATGTCATCAGGAGCGGCCCTGATCCTCCCTGCATTGGGATTTCAGTGGCACATTGAGTCACTCAATGAGTGATTGGCGCCGGACTAAGGCAAAGGATTGGCACCGGTCCGGCAGCCATGAGTCATCCAGCAATGATGGTAACAGTATTAAGATTGAAGGGACAACCGCAGCATTTCAAATAAGCTGCCTGCCGCAAGCCAATCACAGCTCGTGGACCGGCGGCTTATTTGATATGCCGCTGTTGTCCCTTCAATCTTGATACTGTTACTGTCATTGCTGGATGGCTCATGGCTGCCAGTCCTGCCCTGTGCCCCTCCCCCCTCCCCCACAGTCCTCCATTCTCTGCTATGTACTTCCACCTCTTGAAAAAGCTGTTTAAGTTGCAGGGAAACGTGTTGAGGATACGGAGGGTGGTTTGTTCCTGACCTTTTGTTGCATATGCACTTGTGGTGCGTTGGCTCATTTGGAGAATACTACATTGCTATTAGTGAGCACAGATTATCAAGGCTCCAGCAGTACATCCCCCACAGTGGATTGAATATACGCACACTGATACCTGGCATCTGTGAAGTTTTGGCTGCAGCGTACACAACTAATACTGTGAGTACGGACATCGGCAGGGAGTCTGGGGCTCCGGCTGCTATTATATCTCACTCACGATTACATGCTGCTATAAACTGGCTATTGACTTTAACAACTATTGGATACTCGGTGATTCTTGTGAACATTTGTGGATACAAGTGCTGCCAGTAAACCTCTTCATGGATTGTATGGATTAACCACGCATGGGCTATAGTGGATTACATTGAGGCCATATGGGACAGTGATCCAGTGTGGAATTAAGAGCCATATAATTTAAAACATTGGTCAATAACTGTCTTAATTTAATTTTTATAATTTCTTTTATACATAATATATTTTATTATCATTATATATTTTTTATTTTTTTGGTAATATATGTGTTTTGTGAACTTTTTATGATCCCCACTCCCAGGAGTTTATATATGTGAAAGTTGATTTTGATATTGTTGTGATTTTTATGCTAATACATTTATAATTAGTACCCTTGTGGTGTTTACTACTAACGCTGCCCTCTTTGTATACATGTACATATGTGCCTGCTGTTTGGGCATTTTATATTGTACAGATACATACCTTTGGTATTTTCTGCTATGTGCCTTCCCAGTCTAGTGTTTCCTGCCATTCCCCCCACCCCCACCCCATTGGTACAGCATTCCTTGCCCTGTGCCCTACCCAGGTCCAGCCTTCCATGCCCTGAGTCCCCACAGGTCCAGCCCTCCATGTTCTGCATACCTGCCTGGTCCAGCCCTCCCTGCCCTGCCCTGCATTCCCCAGGTCCAGTATTCCCTGTCCTGTGACCCTCCAGATGTTGCCCTCTCATATCCAGGCATCACTTGTCTCCCATATATTGCACCCACCTTTCCCCTGTGCCCCCAACACCCACATTTTCCCTGTGCCCTTCACAAACCACTTTTTCTCTTCCCACTGCACCCTTTCATCTTCCACTTCTCCCTTCCTCATTCCTTACCATCCTCCTCTTGTCCTGAAGGCGATGGAGTCCTGCTGGCCAACGATTAGAAGCCTCGTGGAGACACCTGAGCAATGGAAGTAAGCACAACCTTCTTCCATCTAACGCTGCTATCACTGGTGAAAATCCTGACGTCAGTAAAATATGCAAGTTTTTGCCAGTGAAGGCTTCCCCGTATGAACTGCGCAAGTGTTACGACGCACTTCTATCGCCATTAGCTGTAATACCTATTTTATATGGATCAGGATTTTTCAAAGTATTTTAGGTGGAGCTGACTCTTTCAAAGTTATTTATGTGGATTTCACTTTTTGAATACTAATATGGATTCTGCTTTTCTTCCATATGTATTGTTGTGGCTTGATGTGGCTTTCCCTATATTTAGTATGGATTCTGGCTTTCTGTGGGTGTACGTGTGAATTTACAGCAGATTTATTTCCTATGTTTCTGTATATGTATAATATATATATATATATATATATATATATATATATATAATATGATAGATACTTATGTGATAGATTGACATGTTATAAGGTAATTCAAAGAAATCCTAAGCGCTGAGAGGGAACTTTTCTCAATTACCAATACTCAGCAATTGTGCGGGGTAGCCAACCTTTAAAAAAACAAGTAAATACACAGCACTTAAAGTAGGATCATAATAAACCCAATTATATAAGTAATATATGTTTATATATACTTTGATACAGTATGGCCAGGCAATAACTGAAATGATAAACTGTATCAATGAAATGAAATGTACACAGATGGTAACCAAATATAACACTTGTTAAATTAGACCGGCAATGTCTGACACAAAGTGCTCTACATATAAAAACATGAATAGTAAGATGTTTATAACTCTTTTAGTGGAGTATATGTCAGTTGGGAGTCCCGTATACCAAATGATAGAAAAAGGATCCGGAGCACCGGTGGACTTGCCCTACCTTTCCCTGACGGCAGCAAGGGCGGCAGTGAGCGGCTAGCAGAATGAAATGTAAACTGCTGCACGCTGTGCGCCTTCTGGTTGTGCTTGTCCGGGATGAGCTTTCTCCCTGGCTTCTTGTTGAAACGCCGATAACGAGAGACTTTTGCCTCGTGTGTTTGAGCTTCCTCTGACGAAGTGACGTCAATCCGGGGTCCCGCTTACACCAACGCGTTTCGTCACGATAGTGACTTTTTCAAGGTGTCTGTAATGCTGTATTCGCCCTGTTATATCCTACAGGAAATGTTCTGATTGGTTCCTTTCTTACTTCCATAATTGGAAGCTAGAATCCATGAATACAGTTGTTAAAATGATTGGTGGTTAAAAGATATAATCTTTATTAGTATCTTAAAGGTAAATAAAATATATAGCGCAATGTTTCTAATTAAAAAAAAAATTTTTTTTTTATATAAGAACATTATAAAAGAAGCTATAATAATATTTCTTCCATTTCTTGTTTTTCAATTAAACGCAGCAGTGTGTGCAAAGTAATGCCTGGTCTTAAAATAAATAAATATAAAATAAAATAGATGAATAAATAAATGTATATAGGTGTGCACATATTTATATAAATATTAGGGATGTGTCGCAATGATTATTGGTAAAATGAATTGAATTAAATGGAATAACTGATATTTTATGTTACATGGTATAATGAAGTATATTGATATTATTACTGATACTTCAGGTTTTAAGAAAGGCTCCCAGATCGAAATCTATGTTCAGTCCTCTAGGGTGGAGGGTGTCCATATTATAGATCCATTTAGTTTCTTGTTTAGAGATTTTTTTCTGTGAAGTTTCCTCCTCTCCAATCTATCTCTATTTTCCTGATTGCTAGGAATTTAAGTCCTTTTGGGTTCTTCTGATGGTGTGATAAGAAGTGATTGGACACACTATGTGCTGTGTAGCCTTTTTTGATATTGTTGATGTGTTCTCCTATTCTTACTTTGAGTTTTCTGATGGTACGACCAATATATTGGAGACCACAGGGACATTCTAGTAGGTACACTACACCTTCTGTGTTGCAGCAAAGGTACTGTTTAATCTCAAATTCTGTGTTCCGAGAGTTAGACTGAAATCTTATGATCCCTTTAGTGCTGTTAGTTCCAGTATCTTTACATGTTTTACAGTTCAAACAAAAATGAAATCCTTTCCGACATACAGTGGAAGGTGGTTTTTCCGGAGGGATGCAACTAGCTGTAAGCATATTTTGAAGTGTTTCAGCTCTTTTGTAAACTATTTTTGGTATGGTTGGGATTAAGTTCTTTGTTTCAGAGTCTAGATGTAGAAGATGCCAATGTTTTTTTATACTCTGCTCCAATGCTTTAGTGTAACTGTTGTAACGTGTGATAAATAGTAGATTTTCTGGATTTTCCTTTCTTTTGTTGTTGTATTGTAATAAATCTTCTCTATTTATTTTCTCAATTTTCTTAAGACTGATGTCAATCTGATTTTCCGAATATTCCCTTTCTATGAACCTATGTTTTAGAACTTCACTCTGTGTTTTTGAATTCTTCATTTTTAGTACAGTTCCTTTTGATCCTCTGGAACTGTCCTCCTGGAATATTTCCAATCCACTTCGGATGATGGTTACTTGATGAAAGTAAATAATTGTTGCAGTCAACTTTTTTGAAAAAAGTCCGTGTGTGTATGGTGTTCCTTTCTATATATATTTCTAAGTCCAGGAATTGTATAGACTCTTTGCTGAAATTATATGTGAACTCTAGGTTCAAATCATTGTGATTCAGGTATCTCAAGAATTTTGTCAGACTGTCCTCATTTCCTTCCCAAATAAATATGATGTCATCTATAAACCTTTTCCAATGTTTCACATGTTCTTGATATGGGTTGTTATGCCAAATTTTATCATCTTCCCATTTAGCGACAAAGAGATTTGCGTAACTCGGTGCGAATCGACTGCCCATCGCTGTACCAGTTATTTGTTTAAAAAACTGGTTCTGATACCAAAAATAGTTGTGATTCAGTATAAACTCTATACTGCTCATAATAAAATTTATTTGTGAATTCAAAAGGTCTGATCTATGGTTCAGATAATGATACGTGTATGGGCACAACCATCAGCATGGCGTATGCAGGTATATAGTGACTTGACATCACAAGTTACTAAATAAAAGGAGTCTTTCCAGATGATGCTTTTGAGGTCTTGTAGTACTGTTGTGGTGTCCTTAATATAGCTTTTTTGTTTGGTCACTAGTGGCTGTAAAAATATGTCCACATAACCTGAAAGGTTTGAGGTCAAAGATTGAATTCCGGACACTATTGGTTGACCTGGAGGGTTGAGTGGATCTTTGTGTAGTTTGGGCAATTGATAAAATACTGGTATTCTTGGAGCGTCGTTGTTTAAAAATTCAAATTCTTTTTTATTTAAGATGCCCAACCTAAGTCCTTCTTCCAAATGTTCATTTAGTTCTCTTTTAAACATTTCCGTGGGATCATTTTCTAATATTTCGTAAGTAGTGTTGTCTGATAAAAGTCTCTCTGTTTCTGTTAAATATCTGGGTTTACAATTACAAAAAAACCCTACTTTTACACCTATCAATAGCCAGTTTTTTGCAAGCTGGAATAATATATTGGATACAGCTTCTATGGAACTCATAAAACTCATTATTAAGGATAGAAGTGAATCTCTACAAAATGTTCAGGATCAAATAAAGAAATCTGAACTTGAATTCACACCTGTCAAAAATATGGAGGACTATAGAAAACTTATACAATTCACGAATAATAAGATTGATGAAATGGAAGGAGAGATTAAAGAAAGAAAAAAGAGGAAATTTTGGAGAGATTTATAGGACAAGAAAACATGATCCCGCAGTATGCAGAAAAACAACCGGGAAAGACACAGGGCTGAACCAATTTCCAACAATAAGAAAGGAAAACATACCACGAAGAAGGAATAATAAATACCTATTGAAGACTCCAGTCCAACCCCAGAGAAACAGGACCTATCTACTATTCAATCAGAAAAATTTCAGCTACAATAGAAGTCCATGTGGGAGAGAAAACCTACAGATCAATCGATCAAGGACAGCTTATGAAATAGGGAGAAAAGAAGCCATAAGACAAAATGTAAAAGAAGCATACCAGTTAAGACAGAAAATTGCGAATCAACAGCTAAGTAATAGTCCACCTGGTAGCACAAGCATGAAAAAAACAACAAGATTATCTTCAACAGAAGATTTTTTAGATTTTCTGGAGACATTCAACGACCCGGGTATTGTTCCCCAGTGGAAAAAATTGCGAAGAAATATAATAGAAGAGGAAAGAGAGGAGGAAGAAGTAGGTCAACTAGGAAATCATGGGAAACCGAGTCAAGTAATATCACAACAGGAGACACTCAAGCAAGTGGAATTTTCAACTTAAGTTCATCGGAGCTTAGTAAAGACCAATATAATCTTCTGAAAAAAGGACTGAAATTTGCACCCCAATCAGTACTGAACAAGTTTGAGATGTATATAGATCTGCACAAATTCATAAGGAAACTCTGTTTGAAGAAGTACTTCCAAAGAAACCCAATCATTAGAAACCACACAGAAAGAACAGAAGGAGAACAGGAAATACAACATACAAATTTGAAACCACAAAGCAACTTTTTTCCCAGCTACATAAAAGGACCAGTACTGGAAACATTCCAAAGACTTGTTGAAAAAGACATAGAGAAAATACCATCCATACCAAAGATCAAGATGAATTTAAATAAAGGGGAGAAGGAAGCTCTAGAAACATTGAAGAATAACAAAGAAATTATCATAAAAGGAGCTGACAAAGGTGGAGGCATTGTAATTATGGACAGATCCAGATATTTAACAGAAACAGAGAGACTTCTATCAGACAACACTACTTACGAAATATTAGAAAATGATCCCACGGAAATGTTTAAAAGAGAACTAAATGAACATTTAGAAGAAGGACTTAGGTTGGGCATCTTAAATAAAAAAGAATTTGAATTTTTAAACAACGACGCTCCAAGAATACCAGTATTTTATCAATTGCCCAAACTACACAAAGATCCACTCAACCCTCCAGGTCGACCAATAGTGTCCGGAATTCAATCTTTGACCTCAAACCTTTCAGGTTATGTGGACATATTTTTACAGCCACTAGTGACCAAACAAAAAAGCTATATTAAGGACACCACAACAGTACTACAAGACCTCAAAAGCATCATCAGGAAAGACTCCTTTTATTTAGTAACTTGTGATGTCAAGTCACTATATACCTGCATACGCCATGCTGATGGTTGTGCCCATACACGTATCATTATCTGAACCATAGATCAGACCTTTTGAATTCACAAATAAATTTTATTATGAGCAGTATAGAGTTTATACTGAATCACAACTATTTTTGGTATCAGAACCAGTTTTTTAAACAAATAACCGGTACAGCGATGGGCAGTCGATTCGCACCGAGTTACGCAAATCTCTTTGTCGCTAAATGGGAAGATGATAAAATTTGGCATAACAACCCATATCAAGAACATGTGAAACTTTGGAAAAGGTTTATAGATGACATCATATTTATTTGGGAAGGAAATGAGGACAGTCTGACAAAATTCTTGGGATACCTGAATCACAATGATTTGACCCTAGAGTTAACATATAATTTCAGCAAAGAGTCTATACAATTCCTGGACTTAGAAATATATATAGAAAGGAACACCATACACACACGGACTTTTTTCAAAAAAGTTGACTGCAACAATTATTTACTTTCATCAAGTAACCATCATCCGAAGTGGATTGGAAATATTCCAGGAGGACAGTTCCAGAGGATCAAAAGGAACTGTACTAAAAATGAAGAATTCAAAAACACAGAGTGAAGTTCTAAAACATAGGTTCATAGAAAGGGAATATTCGGAAAATCAGATTGACATCAGTCTTAAGAAAATTGAGAAAATAAATAGAGAAGATTTATTACAATACAACAACAAAAGAAAGGAAAATCCAGAAAATCTACTATTTATCACACGTTACAACAGTTACACTAAAGCATTGGAGCAGAGTATAAAAAAACATTGGCATCTTCTACATCTAGACTCTGAAACAAAGAACTTAATCCCAACCAGACCAAAAATAGTTTACAAAAGAGCTGAAACACTTCAAAATATGCTTACAGCTAGTTGCATCCCTCCGGAAAAACCACCTTCCACTGTATGTCGGAAAGGATTTCATTTTTGTTTGAACTGTAAAACATGTAAAGATACTGGAACTAACAGCACTAAAGGGATCATAAGATTTCAGTCTAACTCTCGGAACACAGAATTTGAGATTAAACAGTACCTTTGCTGCAACACAGAAGGTGTAGTGTACCTACTAGAATGTCCCTGTGGTCTCCAATATATTGGTCGTACCATCAGAAAACTCAAAGTAAGAATAGGAGAACACATCAACAATACCAAAAAAGGCTGCACAGCACATAGTGTGTCCAATCACTTCTTATCACACCATCAGAAGAACCCAAAAGGACTTAAATTCCTAGCAATCAGGAAAATAGAGATAGATTGGAGAGGAGGAAACTTCACAGAAAAAAATCTCTAAACAAGAAACTAAATGGATCTATAATATGGACACCCTCCACCCTAGAGGACTGAACATAGATTTCGATCTGGGAGCCTTTCTTAAAACCTGAAGTATCAGTAATAATATCAATATACTTCATTATACCATGTAACATAAAATATCAGTTATTCCATTTAATTCAATTCATTTTACCAATAATCATTGCGACACATCCCTAATATTTATATAAATATGTGCACACCTATATACATTTATTTATTCATCTATTTTATTTTATTTTTATTTATTTTAAGACCAGGCATTACTTTGCACACACTGCTGCGTTTAATTGAAAAACAAGAAATGGAAGAAATGTTATTATAGCTTCTTTTATAATGTTCTTATTTTTTATTTTTTTTTAATATATTTTTATTTTTATTAGAAACATTGCGCTATATATTTTATTTACCTTTAAGATACTAATAAAGATTATATCTTTTAACCACCAATCATTTTAACAACTATATTCATGGATTCTAGCTTCCAATTATGGAAGTAAGAAAGGAACCAATCAGAACATTTCCTGTAGGATATAACAGGGCGAATACAGCATTACAGACACCTTGAAAAAGTCACTATCGTGACGAAACGCGTTGGTGTAAGCGGGACCCCGGATTGACGTCACTTCGTCAGAGGAAGCTCAAACACACGAGGCAAAAGTCTCCCGTTATCGGCGTTTCAACAAGAAGCCAGGGAGAAAGCTCATCCCGGACAAGCACAACCAGAAGGCGCACAGCGTGCAGCAGTTTACATTTCATTCTGCTAGCCGCTCACTGCCGCCCTTGCTGCCGTCAGGGAAAGGTAGGGCAAGTCCACCCGTGCTCCGGATCCTTTTTCTATCATTTGATATACGGGACTCCCAACTGACATATACTCCACTAAAAGAGTTATAAACATCTTACCATTCATGTTTTTATATGTAGCGCACTTTGTGTCAGACATTGCCGGTCTAATTTAACAAGTGTTATATTTGGTTACCATCTGTGTACATTTCATTTCATTGATACAGTTTATCATTTCAGGTATTGCCTGGCCATACTGTATCAAAGTCTATCCATTTAGGATTGTTCACAACACGCTTAATAGATACATGTACTTTATTACAAGCGCTTCTATATTGTGGTCTTGTAACATTGGTTATCAGTTCATTCTGATCTTACTAAAAAGACAGCTGCTTATACATATATTAAGAGCGCACGATTTCCTCTTACCATATGTTTATATATGTCAACCATATGTAGATAAATAGCACAATTATTGCAATATCAGTTGTAGCTACAACATACATTTAAAAATTAAATGAATAAAAAAAAAGCTCACCAAAATTACATATACCTACAGAATACAAAAAAATTCTAATGGTCTATCAGAATAAGATCATCCATTAATAAAAAAAACCCGCTAATAAGCACTTCAATCATGAAAACATTTCATATCTTAATATCCTAACATCACAAGTTACTGCTCCAGCAGTTGGAAAATACACACACTAAACTTGAGCAGTTTGTAGCTCCATGCCTTATGTAGTGAAAAAGCGGATTTTGCATCCGCATGGGCATAACTGCACATGATTGCGTCAGCAGAATCCGTAACTTTCCCTTGTAAATGTATATGTACTGTTGTTTGTGTATAGGAAAAGTCATTTTTTTCTTAAAGAAGTGGGGCCTGATACAGAATAATGTCAATGTGCGTAGGTCTCTCTGTAGGAAGGTATAAACATGTAATTTGTTGTTTTTTTGCATTTCTTTAAATTGGTATAGGCATGTAACTTGCCCTTTTGTTGAATTGGTGTAATGTTACTCATGGGTGGAGGGTGGCAAGCCTTTGAACCTAGAGTGAAGAGAGGTTAGGAAGTCCTGCGTTCCTGCTTCAGTAATAATTGTGTCAACATGTGTATCTCACATAAGATAATTGACCCTGGAAAGTACCAGCCATTTGACCAGGCTCTGCCAGAAGCAGCCATTAAGAGCTTTGTGTATTGTTCCTGAACAAAGATCAAACCAGTATTGCTTATACCAGAGACACATTGTCTACTAAGGGTGTGTATTTTTTCACCTAAGTCCAGGGGTATGTTTATTAACTTAAGCCTTGGAGCTAAACTTCAGAAAGGGCTGAAAGGTAATTAAAATAACCCCTGTCCGAATAAGAGAGAGACCCCAAAGATCCAACCAGCTGGACAACCCTCTCTGGGTTGACAAGGGTTAAAATCACCTCAGGGAGGAGGTCGTGGGGGGGCTTGGAGAAACGCCATAAAACTGTAGCTGATTTCTGGGTCCGTGTTCGTTTCTGAGGGGCTATCATCAAAGGTACAGCCTGAATTGGAGTTCGTCACTAGGGACGGCTCCTGTCCCCAAATCACCTAAGACAGAAAGTGTGGTTTGTTTTTTTCCCTTGATTTTATTTCTGAAATTGTAAGTAACTTGTGTGCAACCTTTTATTTAATATTAGTATAATCTTGTAACTTTTTGTAACTAAGCTTTGAAGGTATTCTTGAATTAAAACATTAATTCTAGTTCTGGACCTGTTTTTATAACCCAAAGGCCTCATGTTTGGCATGTTACCTATGTTTAAATATTGATAAGTTGTATGTACAGGTGAGAGCAGAAGCTTGCCTTACGCTGCTGTTGGCAGTTACCGGAGTTAATAACCACATGCGCTGAGTTAACTGGTATAAGTCATGGGCGGCGATTCTCAGATTGGCGTATCTGGAGAGATTGGCCGGACGTCCGTGACAATTGGTTAGCAGCGGTGGGTTGATAATAATAAGTGTTTTATTTTTATAAAAACTTAAGTGAATTATCAAGTACTCTTAGAGAGGAACCCAAATTCACCAGTTACCAGAACTGAAAGCTTATATTAGTAAAAGGTCACACTGTGAAAACAATTTCTGTTCCCCAACCCTGTTATTTTTATTCTGGCGAACAATGGCCGCAAAGTACAAAAAGCTCAAGAAGGAAGAGCTGGTAGCACGGTGTGTGCAGAAAGGTCTGGTCTGGATGGATCATTCTAAGATGAAATTGATCCGGGATCTAATGGACTATGATATAGAGCATCAGGATGTCAGCGAGTCAGTACTGGAAAGGAGTGCATTGGCGGGGGCTACTGCATTAGCCTGGGATGTACACTGTACTGGGGTTTTAGTTACTGTGGGAAGTAATAGCAGAAAGTTGGACTCTGATGTGGACTCTGTTCTTACCCTTCCATCCATGGAGCTGGCCAGAGCTGAGTGCCTGGCAGAGAGAGAATTCCATGGCAGAGGGGAGTTCTGCAAGACACCAAGCTGAGGGAAAGAATGCAGCAGCTGGGGCTACTGTAGTAGTCTGTGATGTACCCTTTACTGGATTGTTACTTACTGCAGAAAGTAATAGAGTAACGTCGGATGCAGATGTGGACTCTATTAGCAAACGGGCGAGAGATATGGAGTTTATCTCAAAGCTGGATCAATATCTAGACTCTGCTTTTAAGTACGTGAAAGAGCCCGACCCAGCTACGGTACTGCAGCTTGTGGAGAGGTTCCATACTAAGGAGGCTGCAGAGCCTTACGCTCTGCAGCCATGAACCGGGAGGCTGCTGAACGCAGAGCTGCTATGGATCTGGAGGCTGCTTAGTGTAAAGCAGTTCTGGACCGAGAAGAAAAGGAGGCTTGGAGTTGGCCAAACTCAAGCACCAGTCTGTGACCGGAGACATGAATGCCAACAGACTCCATCCAGAGCATTTCCCTGTGTGGGAATTTGATGGAGAAAGCCCAGCAAACGCTAGCTGTGGTTTGGGCAATCAGACAGCCCTGGACATTATAACAGACACTAGACAGAGATCTGACCACTCTGTTTGTTCCAGGGAGACTGCTGGATGTGTGGCAGCTAAGGAGGCTGCAGAGAGCCAATCCATTGCAGCTCAGAGGTTCAGCTGGGGTGTTCTTCCAAAACACTGAGGACTATTTTACCGTGATGAGTACGGAGAAACTAACTGATGAATGTCAGCTGCAAGGTCTCTCCTGCAGTAACAATACCCGCAGCGAAATGATTAGGCAGCTCAGGTGGGCACAGGATGAAGAATGCAATGCCTTCAGCCCGTATCGCGGGGTGATTCTGTATCTGGATCATAAGATGAGTTCTATGGAACTGCTGAACCAGTTTTACAAAACTTTATCATAATGGCAAGAATAGACAAACGTATTGTTTTCATCTTGCTTTGGAAGATGCAGAAGATTGGGGAAAGCTCGATACCCATTCTGGCAAGAGCAGTGTCGCCGGGTGGATGCTGAAAGGATTTGCCTGCAACAACTTCTTTCTCCAGCTGAAGAAGCAACGACCCAGCTTACAGGGGTACCCCACAAGGAAAAGGTAACCCCACCAGAGTCAGCCACTGTGGAATATATGATACCGAGTTATCACAGCCTGAGATGCAGTGTACTCTGCTGGGACAGGCAGTTATTGCGAGCAGCCTACTGCCCCAGGCTGCGAAGAAATGGCGACTGGAGGAACCCACCTGGAAGGAGAAACGACCTGGAGGAGCTGTTCCATTGCCTTCTACTGGAACTGCGACTCCTGTTTCAGCACCAGTGAAGCGGGTGGGGGGAAAACCGGTTTGGGCTGCCAGTGTTTTGTACGTGATGATCCCAGGTACCTCAGTGCCAGTTGTCTGGTATAGGAGAAGATGACACCCTCTCCTGCAGGGGCCTCACCAACGAAACCCGTGCACGCTGTTTTGTACGTGCAAGGGTCCCAGGAGGGTGTCAGTGAGAATCTGCAAGCCATGGTCGTAGGAAAGCAGGTAACTGTGGGGCTATGCAACACGGGGACAGATTTTACTTTAGTGCATCCCACATTAGTGGACCCGGAGAACTTTATTCCTGGAAAGGCAATGGCCATATGCGAGGTCGGGGAAATCCACTCTGAAGTAGCCATGGCCCAGGTATACAAGGACTGGGAAGTAGGCAGCGATTTCGGGAAGGTGGGTGTGTTGCCCCATGTACCCAAAAAATGTGTTATTTGGGACTGATCTAAGTCATTTGAGAACTATCTATGAATGTGATATACCCAATGCAATGTTATCAGTTTTTCCCACTATCCTCATTCCTTCCCAGGTGCCATGTAATGATGAACATGCTTGTGTTGATTTACAGGTACCCAAGGAAAATGCACTAGATCAGGTTAAGGCTGATACTGTTGGGAGTGATATGTCTGCTGAGGATGGTGCATATTCTAATGGAATAGGGATATGTGGAGATGAGCAGTGGATAGGTGACCCCCACAATTATGTGGACTTATGCAAGGAACCCGATATAGGGTGGAATGATGAAGAAACCCCTAATGGTGACATGTTTAGGGAGAGTACTGTTACACATGCTACTGGGTTGGAAAGTAAAACTGTTTTTCCCCTGGTGCGAGAGTATCTGGACATGGAAGCAGGACGAGGCATTAGGGAGGAGAGGCATGTGCCTACTAATGTTTTGCCAGGTACAGATCTGGGGAAATCATTGAATGCTCAAGATGAATGTACTTTTTATCAAGAATATTTTATGAGCCTAAACATTCCGGAGAAAAGGTCTAGATTTCTCAGGGATCTCTGGGGAGACAGAGCAGACATGGCCTTCATTCAGGGTACTCACTTTTAAGAGGGTAAAGCTCAGGTTCTTTGTAATCGAGATTATCCTCATGCATTTAGTAACCATAGCCTGGGTAAGACATTGGGTGAGGTGATTCTTTCTTTTCATAACCAACATTCAGACAGATATCCTTACTGAGGGCAGAGGCTTTTTGATTAAGTGTACAATCTACAATTGGGTTTTCAGGTGTGTCAATATTTATGCACCAAATTTGAACTCACCCAGTTTTCTAGAACAACTGCTCAAACAGGTACACACTCTCAAATCAGGTAAACTAGTAGTGGGTGGGGACCTTCACTGAATACTAAATCCTCTGCTAGACTCATCTTCTAAATCCTCTAACCATCCTCATAAATGGCATTACAAAGTTCAACATCTATTCCATGGACACCAGTTAGTTGTTATATGTAGACTAAGACATCCCACTGACTGTGATGACATTTTTTTTTTCCACTCCCACAATGTTTACTCTAGAACATAAAAATGTGCACATGCTAGGCGAGATGGAGATTGGGCATGTTACCTGGTCAGATCATAGCCTAATGTCCCTCACGCTTAAGATATGTCATCCCCCACCTGCTATCAGTTTGTGGAGACTCAATTAGCTTTTCCTCCTAGTTTCATATTGTAGGGACCAACTGAAACAGTGTTTAGATTACTATATTTCACTTAATGATATCTCTGATATGTCCACAATTACACTGTGGGAAGCACATAAGTGTGGTCTGAGGGTTAAGCTGCTTCAACTTGGTTCCTACATGAGAAAACAGAAGGAAGGGCAAAAATGTATGCTCTTACAGAAGATATTGGAGGCAACTCATAAATCCTCCCTGTATTGCAATGTCCTAGCAGAGCTCACTGATGCCAGAAGGTAATTGAATAAGCTCATATTGGATAAAATTAAACTGGATTATAGTAAGTGCAGGAGTCGTTTTTCCAATGGGGAAATAAACCTAGTAAGATATTAGCCAGGGTATTGTGAGCTCAACGAGCCTCTATGCATATACAATCCATAGTGGATGATACCGAATGATAGTGCTGTCTGAGCTCCGAAATTGCAGAGGCATTTCATTTGTATTACTCCAGGCTTTATAACTTGGCAGAGGGTTCACCTGGGTCAGCTAATGGGGTAGGATCTGAGGCACTTGCAACATATCACTCGAGCACTGATTTCCCTATGCTATCAAAGGAGGCTGCAGTAGATCTGAATAGGCCCTTTACACAACAGGAGCACAGAGAGGCAATTAAGACCTCTCTGCCTGGAAAAAGTCCTGGTCCAGATGCATTCCAAATCTCCTATTACAAAATCTTTGATGCCTTAACATCCCTAATGCTTCAAGTATTTAATACAGTATCGGAAAGAGATATAGTATTAGCTCTTTAGAGGCTCACATAACCATTATCCATAAGGAGGGGAAAGATCCCTCTTGTTGCCCTAGCTATAGCCCCACTTCTCTCCTAAATGTGGATCTAAAACTCTACACAAAACTCACAGGTTTAAGTTACTGTTACCATGTCACGCTCAGGACACTTAAAACCACCTTTTTACCTCTCCGGTGCCTGTTCAGGCTAGCGCTGAGGTCCGCTTGCACTGTGCATCACTCCCGGATAGCACAGAGGTCCACTCACATTTCACGCCAGAGTTCCCTCCAGAACAACAGTATGGGCGCAGCCACGTTGGACTCTATCACCTGACTCTACTCCACCACTCAGAGTGCTGCTCCCAGGTCAGCTGATCCCAGCATCCAATCCCTGGGGATCCTCCTCCTATAAATTCCATTTCCTGACTGGCCACTGTTGCCTGTACAACATCTCTTCTTGCTGAAGTTACAGCTCAGTGCTGAGCTCCCAGGTACTCTGTATCTGAATGGTCCTATTCCGTCATATCCAGTTCCTAGATCTGGTTAACAAGTCTCCTATACCATATTGCATACCACCACTGAGACTTGTTTTTACAGCCATCGGTTCCAGCTGATACCTCCAACCATCGGTCTCATCCGATGGTTCCAAGATTGGACTCTCATCAGTTAAGCTCCTTAATTCATCAACATCAGTTCCAACTTATCAAGTTCATCAATATCAGACTAATTTCAATTGAGTTCCTCTATTTATCAACATTGGTCCCAACCCAGTGGCAAACGCAGGACTTTGAAAGGAGGGTTTCCAAATCCTTGGTTACCGAACCAATGAAAAAACATCTAGCCACAAATAAATAGGTAGACAGACAGACAGATAGAAACAGCTTTTACAAGATTTAGGACCACTACAGTAAAATATACCACTTTGCCTATGACTGGGTACACACAAACTGACTGACACACACACAGACCTCTGGGTCTGATTCAGAGCCGCTCGCTTTTTCTTTTTTTGGAGTGATGATGGTCACGATGGTCAAGACCATCGCGACCATCAGGCTTGCGACGAGACCTTTGTGGTAGGGTCTCGTTCACCGCAAGCCCCAGAGAGCTTTCGGCTCTAACACTTCTCCACTGACATTACTTGTGATGTCATTGGGGCCGCCCCCAAATGGCAGGCGTTCTCATGGGAACGCCTCCGTTTGGGCAGCCACCCCCCCGGCCTGCCCACCAAACAGAGCGAGCTGTCACTCAATATCGACAGCTCGTCCCCTTTGGTGAAAGACCCGGAGCGTCTGAGTGCCCGTCGCTATCCGGATTCTCGCACAAGCGCACGACGGAGCCTGCTCCGTTGTGTGCATGCGCTGTGGGCCACCATCGACCCGGTTGCGAACGCTCAGCGCTTGCGACCGGGTCTGAATCAGGCCCTCTATTACTGAAAAACATGAATGCAGCAGGCAAGTAAATGATTTCTTAAAGACCCTCCTTCCCCCAGAAGTGGTCCCTCCTTTGCAGTGGCCCCAGTAGTAGTCCCCTTATGCAGTGGCCCCAGTAGGACCCCTTTTATAGTGCCCCCAGTAGTAGTCCATCCTATGCAGTACCCCCGGTAGTGCCCTTTATATAGTGCCCCCAGTAGTAGTTCCCCTTATGCAGTTGCCCCAGTAGTACCCCTTATATAGAGCCCCCCAGTAGTAGTCCCCCTTTGCAGTGCACCTTATATAGTGCCCCCAGTAGTAGTCCCCGTTATGCAGTGCCCCCAGTAGTAGTTCCCCATTGCAGTGCCCACAGTGGTGCCCCCAGTAGTGTTCCCCCCCTAGGCAGTGCCCCTTATACAGTGCCCCCAGTAGTAGTCCACCCTATGCAGTGCCCCTTATATAGTGACCCCAGTAGTAGTCCCCGCTATGCATGTCCCCCTAAAGAAGTGCCCCATGTATGCAGGCCCCCCCCCCCCAGCCCTGTACTTACCTTTCCATGCTGGCTCTCGTTCCCGCTGGCTCCCGCAGCGCCGCTGCCTCTGCTCTGACTGGATCTGTCTAGATCCAGCAGGCGCGCAGGGCAGTGCATCACTGGGTACGCTGGCCTGTGAAACAGTCGGAGGCTTCTTTAGCCTCCGATCGCTTCAGAGGCCAGCGTTCACAACTGCAAGGAGCAGCATTAGTAAGCAAGGGTCGGAGACGGAGCTCTGTCTCTGAAAAAAAAATTGGTTCGTCAGGGGTGTTTCTGGGTACTCAGAAACCCCTCCCTGCGTGCGCTACAGAGACCAGAGAAGATAAAATCACAGTAGTTGAGCAGGGAGATGCTCTTTTTTATTTTTGCTACAGACTTTGAATAGCCAAATAACATACTGTAATATTGTGACAGCTCCCCTTTGAGAAACTTCTCATAGATGTAAGTTCAATAAAAGAAGAGAGAGTTTGTTTTTTCCTCCTTTAGGATTGGCCTCCTTTTGTATGCCATATTCTATAACATTATATTTGCTTTTCTTATGATAATGAGTAGATAGCACAACAATAAAACCTGTGTTTTATAGGAAACAAATGAGGTAGTCAGCATCAGTGCTCGTAGTATATTATCCTGTCAGCAGGAATTAGAGACTAGCTACAAACAGTTTTAGAAAGATTGAAAAAAAAAAAAAAAACACTTTAAGGACTAATAAAAAAAAAAACATACTTTAATTTGTTAGATTCTAATGTAAATTTCAGACTTAATAGAATTCAGAGTAAAATTTTATTGTCATATAGATGTTTATGAATATGTTCATAGCCTCCACTTTTACAGACACGTTTATAGTTTTTCTGTTTGCTGAGCCAATTGTGATTCAGTATAAAGTAAATAACTAACTACACACACTGTCCTTGTTGTTGCCCTAAAGTACCTGTATAACACTGTTACAGTAAACTTGCAGAAGGCGAAGTGCGAAGATGATGCTTTTGTTTTTGTAAAAACTCCTAAAAAGTATTCCACATTTATTTCAAATTCTCAGGTGTAAGGTCTGTACATGCGACATTACAGAGCAAGGTAAGCAATGGTCCTGATTCAGAGATGGACAGTAATGGATACACAACTGCATACTCTCACTGACCACAGTAGCTAAAATATGTGAATGCGACAGGCGGCAGATTTTGTGTTGAGATGCCAACCGGAGCCCTCGTAGCTGCCTGCAACTGCGTACACAAACACAGCATTGTACGCAGGCCCGGCGACAGGGGGGTACAAGCGGTACACCCGTGCCAGGTCCTGAGGTTCTGAGGGCCCCTGAGGTTTGGTGGGCTCAGGGGCACAAACAGGCGTCTGTGTGGGTCCATGGTTAATAGAAAATGTATAAACTGCCCCCCCTCCTCCCCTTGCAGCCGCGCCTGCCACCGCCTCCCTCCCCAAAGTTAAATCCAGTAGCCGAGTCCGTACTGAGTGTTGGGGCTTCCGATGCTGATGGCGCATATCGCGTCATGACATCAGTGTGCACGACGCTGTGCGACCCCTTCCCTCTGTCCCTGGCCTGCCGCTGCGTGGCGTGATCCCCGGAGGAACAGCAAGGAAGTCTTCCCAGCAGTGAAGGAGCAGGAGGAAATGGAACCGACCAACACTGGGCTTACAGACAGCACACAGCTCTGCACCTCTACTGTCCAGCAGCTGTTTGTGGGGGTAAGTGTGACATAAATGACGTACGTGTGTGTGTGTCTCTCTCTATATATTTGACTTCCGGTGCCAGGCATTATGCTAGCCGAGATGATCTGAGACATAATGGTGGCTTCTGGTTTGCGGTGTACGTTCCACGGCGGTGGAGCGCAGGCCACTTCTGGTCTTGCCACTCTGGGTGATTATGAGCTGTTTTACTGGCATTTGTCTGGGATAATTTGTTGATTTCTGTCTTCAATAACTATTTAGTGGTCATGCTTAGATACGTCTTATGATGCCTATTTGTCTGTTGAGCTTTGCTTTGCGGCGAGGGGTGGTTCTTTGGGGATAATCAGAGTAGGTATATATGTCAGACAGTGGTGATGGCATTCATTGGCATTTGGCTGCTTAACTGAATACATTTGCTGCTATGTCCTGAGGAAGGTACGTTAGGCCTGAAACGTCGACTATATATAGCTTTAATTATATTTACACACTTTGGCCCTCATTCAGACCCACTCGCAAGCGGGCGCACGTACGTTAGGCGTACGTACAAAATTATTTAAATTCAATGGCTCGCTCGTATTTTCGTTCGCATCTAAAATTCCTCCCTAAACTCAGGCGACCCCTCCTCTAACTAACGAGCGTGCGAAATAGCGAGCGTACATCCCCGAAATGGCTTGAAGGGAACGCACGCACAAGTGAAACCGGAAGTGGCCTTGTCAGATGTCGATTACCTGCTCCTTTATTCTGCCTACCTCCCTCAATCGTATCATGCCAATCAATGTATCAATTAGCTTAATTGTTTTTTTTTTTCAACACAATGCAAGAAACTTTACTCTTGTCCGTGTTTGTGTTTACCCGCAGAATACGTACGGATGGAACATTCGCTTTTATTGTTCAAAAAACATGTGAACCACAATTAAACAATTGTTCTACTGGTGTGGATCCCCGCATATTTTCCGGGGTTCATTTCTTTATTTAAATTTGCAAACGCATGTCACTGCATCAAGCCTATCATAACTCTCCAGAGATTTCTGGCCCTGTTGAACACATGACTCATACACTAACCAATAAAATTGCTCCTGTTAATTTCCAAAATACATTAGCCAATCAGAAATTTTTTGCACACTTTATCAAAAATGTTTTGTATGAAAAACTCCATTGCCATCATGAGAGCCTCCGCATTCACCAGGCGCGAGCTGCTGGTGCTTACGGAGGTGATGGATCGCCGTATCACCAGCCAGCCTCCACCCATCACCAACCGGCAGAAGCGCTCCGCGTATGCGGAGGCACGGTCCCGCCTGCGGTCCTTGGGTTCACGCCGCAACATCGGGCAGCTGGAGCGCAGGTGGTCAGACCTGCAACGGCGAACGCCCCGCTTGCTGGCATGCTTTCGCATGCAGATCCTGGAAAGTAAGTGTTATGTATTGTGGATTTCATGTTTGTGTTTGTGGGGCAAACTGCGTGTGCATGTTTTCTTGTCTGTCCTATTTATTATTTGTCCTCATATCTGCGTGTGCATGTTTTCCTGTCTGTCCTATTTATTATTTGTCCTCATATCTGCGTGTGCTTGTTTTCCCTCTATTTCTGTTTTTTTCATTCTACTCCTATTTGCATGTTTTTTGTTGGTGGTTTTTTTTTTTATTTGGGCCCCGGATTTGCCCAGAAACTAACCTCAATTTGTTTGACATATTTTAGGAGGACAGCCAAGACTACGCCGTCACCGTCCGGCCAGACGGCGTTCCCGGCCACTATCCCCAACCCCCAGCCAACACTCCACCCCAAATATTTCCCCTATACCCCACTCCTCCCCAGCCTTCCAAGACCCTCTCCCGGAACTGTCGGGCCTCCTTCCCCTCCGTCCCACTTCCCCCTCTCCTCCACCCACCCCTCTTCCAATTACCCCCTCCCCGGAGTCCGTCATTACCCCTCCCCGTTCTTTGGGGAATGAAGGCTCCTCCGAGGAGGAACATGGAGGGACTTCCGGAGCTCCCGTTTTGGCTCCCGGTATGTTTTTCTTTCACATTTTTTTTAACCACAAACTGTTTGTATGTAATCATGTGTCGTGCCTTTATTCGTGCTTGTTTGGTTTACTTTTGGTGATTTAGCAGTTTGCCTTTACCTCTTCCTGCTGATTTCAACATACACATATCACACCTGTGGGAATTTGTACATAGGCCTTGTATTTTTGGCAGCACCCCCTTTTTGTTTTGGTTTTTTTTTTTTAGGTTTAGGAGTGATTTCGTTGTGTTTTTTGTTTTTTTAATGTGGATTCCCTATTGTTTTATTAATCCACACACTTTTCTCACCCACAGAGGAACAGAGGCGTCGACAAGAGGTGGAGGAATGTGTTGGCCAGATGCGCCAACATGTCATTGCCATTCTTATGGGCCTTGACCGGCTGTCTGGCATCCTTCGCCAGTAGTTTTTTATGTTTATTTTCGTTTTCTAAATAAATTTTTTAGTTCTAATATACGTTCTGGCTCATTCTTTTTTTCCAAAACAAAAATAGTTTTCCCTGACATAAGTAGACTGTTCCTGCAAGGATTTCCCTTTTTTAAAAGTTAGATTGTGTTTTGTATTTGTATGTTAAACAGCCACAAGAAACACATAACAGTAACAATGTCATTTCCCTTTTTGGGTGTAGTGTCAATTAGATATTTCGACATTTTACAGGTTCCTAGTTGGTGTGCAAGCTGCTTAGGCCAATCTTCAAAATCCAAAGGTTTGGACAGGCTTCCTTTTGGTGTGGGTTGGGAACCTGAAAACATATTTCAGTTTACATCAACTGGTGTCAGTACTGGATTACCCCTTAGTCAAATGTAAGGTGTGTTAACCTGGTTACACTTGCTGTTAACGTCCAAAAAAAGGAAGACCATTTCACTCTCCAAACATTTATTCACAACATAAATGAGAAATCAAAGTGGTCACTCCCAAAAAAAAAAAAAAGTGATAATCTCAAATACAACACATACAAATAAAATATTTAAATAAAAAAAAAAAATCAAGAACTGGTTGACGAAGGACAATGCCAACATGATTCCACAAACATGGCATTGCGATATGGGTTCCAGAATATATGCCCAAAATCACCAGATCCAGGTTTGGTAAGGGTAGCAGGAAGTAGTGAGCGTTGGAGTGGCAAAGATTATGTGAACAAACAGAAGATGGTGAAAAAAATAAAAATAAATTAGATGTTCGCAAACAAACACAAACACATTAGGTATAAACACTGTAGTTTGGGTCAAACTTACCTAAAAAATCTGGCCACCACATCATCGCGTATGGCCCCCCCACATACTGACCTCCGACCAACCTCGGGGGGGCCATCCTCAGGTAAGGCATCCTCTGGCTGCATTGGGACACCACTCCTTATGGCGATGTTGTGAAATATCCCACACAGGACCACAATTTTCGACACCATATCCGGCAAATACATGAGCTCGCCACCAGAGCGGTGGAGGCATCTGAATCGGCCTTTTAAAAGGCCGATACAGCGCTCCACCACTTGCCTGGTGGCTGTAAGTGCGGAATTATACTCACTTTGTGGGCCTGGTGTGGGAGCCAAATAAGGAGTGAGCAGCCAGGACATGCAAGGGTATCCACTGTCTCCTGTGAAAAATAAGAGACAACATCAGGAACACTGTGTATCAAGCTTAACATTGTTATGTACTAAAGGTCTCCACTTACCCAGAAGCCACGCATCACCAGCTTGTAGGTTGGTTAATTTCTGCCATATCCCTGATTGCCGGATGACGAAGGAGTCATGTGCACTTCCTGGTAATTTAGCATTCAGGGACAGGATCTGGAGGGAGGCATCACATACCACCATTACATTCAGGGAGTGATAGTGTTTCCTGTTTCTAAATATTGCCTCCAGCCGTGCTGGAGGCTGAAGTGGTATGTGAGTACCATCCACAACCCCTATGATGTGTGGGAAGCCAGCTATTTGGTAAAAATTGGCCTTGGCCACACTAAGGGCACCCATATCCAAAGGCATTTGAATAAAATGATGGAGGTGCTTGAAAAGTGCCTCCATCACTGCCCTCAGGATCCGGGAAAAGGAGGATTGGGAGATGCCCGCCACTATTCCCACCGTTGTTTGAAACGATCCTGAGGCACAGAAATGTAACACCGCCATAAATTGCGTCAGTGGTGGTATTGCTGTTGGACTGTCAATTTGCCGCTCAAGATCACTTTCTATTAATGAGAGAGTGTCTATGATGATTTTGGGAGGTAGACGGTAGCGTCTTAAAACCTCATCATCGGGCATTCCAAAAAGGGTGACACGTGTTCGAAATATCTGGGGCCTTGCATGCCTACGATGCCTACGCCTGGGATGAGATTGAGGTTGGTCGGCTTCCGGGAGCATGGCCAGAACAATCCGCCCCAGATCAACCTGAAATTAAAAAATTTCAAAGTAAGGCTTTTGACCCACCCCAAAACTATATTAAAACAACTTAGCTTGATGATACCATCCATTGCTGCTTACATGCCGGGGTATTGTCATGATACGTCCAAACTGAAAATAAACACCAAAATTACTTGACACATTTCACTCTGTGCATTTTTGTTTATAAATTTTGTGCTAGACCAAAGCTAAAATATGCCAAACACCCATTTAGCAAAACCGCAAAGCGACATTTAACACAGTACATCAAACGGGTCGAAATGTTGGCTCAAAAAGCGAAAGATAAACCACCAAAAAGTTAGAATGATTATTAAGCTGTTTAAAATGCGCTAATTAGTTCGCTAATACAAGTCACAAGAGTAACTACTAAAAATGCGCTAATTAGTTCGCTAATTCAAGTCACAAGAGTAACTACTAAAAATGCGCTAATTAGTTTGCAAATACAAGATAAAAAATGGACTTACCAAGAGCAAATATCTAAGATGCAAAATCAAAAGGTCTTTGGGGTCGAAAATAAACAAAATCTAAAATAGAAGAAATTAGGGATCCAAAAATTACAAAATATACGAAACACAATGAAACAACAATTGAACAAAAGTTAAACTTCACAAAACTTACCAAATCAAGAAACGAGGTCCCAAAAAGATAAACCAACAAAGATAACGGAAAAAAAAACGCAAATCTAACCAACAAACGAATCTCCAACCTCCAACTCCTTTCTACGCAATCAATAAACTCCAGCCAAGATAACCTCCAACAATCCAAAAACGCCACCTCGACTTGAGACACACCAAGCCATAAATAGTGTTTCGTTTCCCGCACAAATTAAGGAGGGATCATAGGGCCGCACAATCAATGATGCGGCCGCAAAATAAGGACGCATGTATAAATACGTCACGAAAACACATTCAAATTCTGGTGTATTTCTTGTTTGGACCTCAGACATGGCGACAGACCAGGGAAAAAATGCCCAAGAGTCAGGCGGTAAGTCTTTCATGCATTTTCTATCAACGATTAATTTGAAACATAAGATTAGGCAAGTTGTGATTTTGTGAATTCTGTAAATTTACACAAATAGGTGAGGAGGATGACATGGAAGAGGCTGCTGGGCCCAGTATTCCATCCAAAGCGGCCAAAAAAAAAAGGCAGCCACATTTCACAAGAAAGGAGATGGAGGTTTTGATCCAGAAGTGTGTGGACATCCTGCCACAGGCAGACAGGAATATGAGTCTAAGCCAGAAGTGGAGAATGTGGGAAGAGGTAGCCGTTGCTGTCAATAGAGTGGGTGATTATGTCCGTCTAGCCCGGGATGTCAAACGGCGGTAAGTAAACCCTTGCCCCCCCTAAAAACAAACCCCATTTTAAACCAAAGGATAATGGCTTCCATTTTTCCCCACAGATGGGGCGACTTCAAATATCGCCTAAAGCAAAAACTCGCGGACAGGGCTAGGCATGCAAGGGGGACAGGTGGGGGTCCCACCCCTGTGTCATTGGAGTTGACGGATTTAGAAGAGCTGGCACAGGGGTGTGTGCAGCCTGTGGAGGTGTTTGGCGTGTCCAACATGGATACGGACATGCCAGACTTTGCGGCTCCTCATGTTGGCCCAGGTAAGTATTGTGATGTCACCAACTCTGAAATGCTATTGTGCCAATATGTAGATTCTAATGTGACTCTTTTCTCATTTTTCCAACAGAGACACAGGCGGATGAGTCTGCTCCAGAGGGAAGCCTTGGCCGCAGAATTTCTGCTGGCTCTGCAGGGGAGGAACCAGTACATCCGGCTGAGGACCCTGCAGAAGCCAGTCCAGGGCGTGCCCCCTCGCAGGCAGTGGGCCTCCTCACAGAACTCAATTTCAAATCGGATTTCCATACGGAGATTCTGCAGAGGATGGACGCCAGTCTGATACGGGTGGCTGAGGCCCTGGAGCAAAATGCTGCGGCCAACGTGACCATTGGTCAGGCCCTGGCGGAAAATACCAGGGCCAACATCCGCATCGCCGATGCCCTGGAGCAGCTCGTTCGCCAGCACATGGTGGAGCCGACCTCCCTTCCTGCCAGAACATCAGGATCCTCCACCTCTGGCACAACATCAGCCAATCCTCCAAATGTGCCTAGCCCTGTGCCTAGTCCAGAGGCCACAACATCTGCCTCTGGACAGGCCAGCCCGATGGCATCCCGGACCCGGTCTGGCGCCCACCCTCCCCCATCCAAACGGGCGAAAAAACGGTGACAGCAATGGCGACTTTTCCCACACTCCTTGTGTGCTTGGCTCATATTCCTTTCTGGTCAAAACTTCCCTCTCCTTTCTTGTGAAATGTTTTTAATTTATTTTTGTACGTTTATGTTATCAGTTATTGATTATTTATTTTTGATAAAAAGTATCTTTGCCAGAAAAAAAGAAAACAAAATATTATGCCAATTGGTTTGTGTTTAAACAATAAATTTATGATAAAAATCTGACATTGTATTGTGACATTATTGTACAAATGGGTTACATTTAATCCTGGCCCTAAAGGCAAAAAAGGACACAAAAAACCATTTGATTTGTAAAAAAAAAGGCCTCTTGAAGGAACGTTTAAAAAATCACATAACGATGCAAATTCCACATTAAAAAAAAAGGGGAGCTAATTAAAACATGATGACATTATTGTCACAATAGGCCATAAACAACAAATTGAGGCCAAAAAAACCCCCAAAAAATGTACGCCAATTGATTGTGTAATCCTGACATTAGCAGGTATGATTTCCACCTGCGTACGGTTTTGTGCTATCCCAATAAACTGCTTTCCAAACACATACCAAGCCGGTTTTCAATACAACACTAATTGCTTTTGTGACCACCCGCGATTAATCGCTGCAACATCATGGAGTCCCGGGACGGAGGAGAAGGCCATCGCCAATGTGGTCGAGTAATCCAGACCCTAAACTGTGCGAGCATTTTGAAGGGAAAGAGGATGTTCCAGTGACGTATGTGACGGTCCGAACACATTTGACGTTCGCATCTGCTAATGTATGTACGCCCCAAAAACGCCTCGCCACGCCTGCGTTTTTCCATCTCCACCCCCGTCAACACCCAAAAACGCCCTGTTCTGTCAATCACATTTGACATGTCACTTCCTGTACGCTATTTTAGGAACGAGAGAAAAAAAGCTCGCAATCTGCCGTACGCACATGCGCAGTGTAACACCGACGCATGCGCGGTTAGTCAACATCGGAACGCAACGAGCGTACTGTTGGTAACGTGCGGCTCTGAATGAGGGCCTTTATCTATAACCTGTTGAGTGCCGATTTACATTTTGAATATATTATTGGACTTTGAGTCTTTAAATTGACCACCACATTTTTGTTATTTATAATTGGAGTGCGGATACTTTGGATTTATATATATATGCAGGAGGGGATGTGTAGAGGGGTCGAGGGGGGCCCAGAGATATCAACGTAACGGGCCCCAAGATTTCTGTTGCCGGCCCTGATTGTACGCAGATAGGGCCAGATTAACAATGGGGCAGATGGAGCTACAGCTTCAGGCCCCCTCATAAAAATAGGCCCATGGTGATGACCAGCCACCATTTGGCACACTATCGCCCATAAATCATATGTAAGAAAATTTGACTTCTATTTTTTTTTTTTTTTTTAGAATTAGTGAAGTGCATGTAGGAAGTGATAACCTTGATAGGCTGATCAGGTGACTTGCAATAGAACTAATAGAACTATCAGTTATCAACTGTATCTGTTTATATGTCTAATTACCTTGTAATATAAGATTATTTTAACCTAAATGATAGATTATAAATAGATATCAGTGGCAAAATACATGCAGGTGGTGATTTTTTTTCAACTCCCTATACTGACCTTGTGACTTTATACATCATAAACAGCCTTTGTGAGGTCACTCAGCTTTGGTAGAAAAGTTACCATTTTGTAGAGAACTGTCAGTTATCAACTGTATCTGCTGATATGACATAACACAATGGTCCGAATTCAATTCAGTGCGATGATGAATAGCCGCGGTAGGGAGCTCCCACAGCTATTCAATACACCGCGCTGTTTGCCTTGTCGGGAATTGGTTAAGTCAGAGAATGCTGGTTCTTGTGGCTTAACCTGGGTGTTAAGGCGCAGTAACCGACATTCTCTGACTAAAGTGCCAGGGGTGCGGCTGTTAGCGTCGCGCTAAGCCGGCAAACAGCTGCATGCCCGGCACTTTTGTTGGATTTCTCCTCGCTTCCCCAGGGGGTGTGAAAATAAATCCTTTAGCCGCCCAAACAGCACAGTGTATTGAATAGCTGCGGGAGATTCCTCCCGCAACTATTCATCATCGCACTGAATTGAATTCGGCCCATAGTAAGGTATGCTTATTTTATCCTAAATGTTATATATGAAAATTATAGATAAATAGATACAAGTTCAATTTAACGGGAAAGGGGAAGGGAACCACTGCACTAACTATTATGGTGAAACCCCAATTGACTAATCCAAGCACATTTAAATTGTCTGGGGGTGCTGCCTGGGACACGAACCAATAGTACAAAATCGATATCCCAAAGAAATGGGAAAACAGAATGTCCTCTATAGGCGCACAGATACAGTTAAAGAATAAAATGTAACCTTTATTAGTATATATTAAAACCTTGTTTTGTGAAATATAATTCAAATAATATAGATAGAAGAAATAGTGAACTAAGATAGAAAGTGAAATAAAATATCAAGACACCTGACTCACTGAATGCTGCTGTTTATATTATTACATTAATGTTAGAGAATCTGTATCTCTTTTCTTAGTAGTGGATCACAGACCTTATAAGCCTTCACATTAAACAATATCAAAGATTACAATCTCAATTATGCCTAGAAATAATGGTCATTGTCGCTACTCAATATGTCTTTTGAGTAGCGCCTACCGTCATAAGCCGGCCCACTGACGTCACTAGTGATGTCAGTGGGAGTGATTTTGGCTCTGATAGAGCCAAAATCACTCCAGGGCTTGTGGTCGAAAAACCCGACCACAGGCTTCTGGTCACACTGGCGATGGTCGTGATGGTCAAGACCATCGTGACCATCATCCTGCACGCTCGTATGTGCTGTGGGTGGTGACCCACAGCTATATGAGCGTCTAGGAGGACGCTCCATTTTTATGGAGGACGGCCCTCATTCAGAGCGAGCGCTCTGCTCAGAGCATCCGGCTCTGAATGAGGGCCTTAGGTCCTCATTCAGACCCGGACGCAAGTGGCCGTTCGTACGTTCGGCGTACGTAAAAAAATATTTAAATTCAAGCACTCGCTCGTATTTTCGCTCGCAGCCAAACATCCTCCCCAAACTCAAGCGACCCCTCCTAACGAGCGTGCCAAATAGCGAGCGTACATCTCCGAAATGGCTTGAAGGGAACGCACGCACAAGTACTCCCCGGAAGTTGGACTGTCAGATTTCGATTAACTGCTCGTTTATTCTGCCTACCTCCCTCAATCGTATCATGCCAATCAATATATCAATTAGCTTAATTGTGTTTTTTTGTTTTTTTTAAACACAATGCAATAAACTTTATTCATGTCCGTGTTTGTGTTTACCCGCAGAATACGTACGGCTTAAACATTCGCTTTTAATTGTCAAAATACATGTTAGCCCCAATTAAATAATTGTTCTATTTATTTTTCTACCCGCATATTTCCCGGAGTTCATTTCTTTATTTAAATTTGCTTACGCATGTCACTGTATCAAGCCTATCATAAGTCTCAAGAGATTTCTGGCCCTGTCGAACACATGACTCATACACTAACCAATAGAATTGGTCCTGTTAATTACCCAAATACATTAGCCAATCAAAAATTTTTGGGGCACTTTATTAAAAATGATTTTTAACAAATACACCATTGCCATCATGAGAGCCTCCGCATTCACCAGGCGCGAGCTGCTGGTGCTAACGGAGGTCATGGATAGGCGGATCACCAGCCAGCCTCCACCCATCACCAACCGCGAAAAGCGTTCCGCATATGCGGAGGTACGGGCCCGCCTGCGCTCCTTCGGCTCACGCCGCCAGATCGGGCAGCTGGAGCGCAGGTGGTCGGACCTGCAACGGCGGACGCCCCTCTTGCTGGCATGCTTTCGCATGCAGATCGCCGAAAGTAAGTTTTATGGACTGTGGTTTTCATGTTTGTCTTTGTGGCCCTAACTGCGTGTGCATGTTTTCCCTGTATTTCATATTTATTCATTGTACTCATATCTGCATGGCCATGTTTTCCCTGTATTTCCTATTTATTCATTGTACTCATATCTGCATGGCCATGTTTTCCCTGTATTTCCTATTTATTCATTGTACTCATATCTGCATGGCCATGTTTTCCATGTAGTTCATATTTATTCATTGTACTCATATCTGCATGGCCATGTTTTCCATGTAGTTCATATTTATTCATTGTACTCATATCTGCATGGCCATGTTTTCCCTGTAGTTCATATTTATTCATTGTACTCATATCTGCATGGCCATGTTTTCCCTGTAGTTCATATTTATTCATTGTACTCATATCTGCATAGCCATGTTTTCCCTGTAGTTCATATTTATTCATTGTACTCATATCTGCATGGCCATGTTTTCCCTGTAGTTCATATTTATTCATTGTACTCATATCTGCATGGCCATGTTTTCCCTGTAGTTCATATTTATTCATTGTACTCATATCTGCATAGCCATGTTTTCCCTGTAGTTCATATTTATTCATTGTACTCATATCTGCATGGCCATGTTTTCCCTGTAGTTCATATTTATTCATTGTACTCATATCTGCATGGCCATGTTTTCCCTGTAGTTCATATTTATTCATTGTACTCATATCTGCATAGCCATGTTTTCCCTGTAGTTCATATTTATTCATTGTACTCATATCTGCATGGCCATGTTTTCCCTGTAGTTCATATTTATTCATTGTACTCATATCTGCATGGCCATGTTTTCCATGTAGACAATATTTATTCATTGTACTCATATCTGCATGGCCATGTTTTCCATGTAGACAATATTTATTCATTGTACTCATATCTGCATGGCCATGTTTTCCATGTAGTTCATATTTATTCATTGTACTCATATCTGCATGGCACTTTTTTTGGGGGGGGGATTAGAAAATGGTGTTTTTCGCGGATTTGTGTTGAAACTAACCACAATTTGTTTCACATCTTTTAAGGGCCCAGCGAAGACTACGCCGTCATCGTCAGCCCAGACGGTGCTCACGGCCACTCTCCCCAACCCCCAGCCAACACTCCACAACCACAATTCCCCTATTCCCCACTCCTCCCCAGCCTTCCAAGACCCTCTGGCTGAAATTTTGGGGCTCCTTCCCCTCCGTCCCAATTCCCCCTCTCCTCCAACCACCCCTCTTCGAATTACCCCCTCCCCGGAATCGGTAATTACCCCGCCCCGATCGTTGGGGAATGGAGGCACCTCTGAGGAGTGCGAGGAAGGGCCTTCCGGAGCTGCCGTTGTATCTTCCGGTATGTTTTTCTTTGGGGGGTTTTTTCAACACAAACTGTTTGTATGTAATCATGTGTCGTTCCTTTTTTTGGGGGGTTTTGCTAGACTTTTGGGGATTTTGCCGATTGCCTTTACCTGTTACTGCTGATTTCAACATACACATATCACACCTGTCGGAATTTGTACATTGGCCTTGTATTTTTGGCCTACACCATTTTTTGGTTGATGTGTTTTAATGGTGTAATTATGGTTAGTTTTTTTTTTTGTTTTGTTTTTGGGTTTTGGTTTTGGCTTGTTTTTTAATGTGGTTTCATTATTGTTGTATTAATCCCCACACTTTTCTCACCCACAGAGGAACAGAGGCGTCGGGCAGAATTAGCCGCCTGTGTGGGCCGGATGCGCCACAATATCATCGGTGTGCTGGTGGTCCTTGACCAGATGTCGGTCCTCCTTAGGGATCAGTTTTTTTTGTTTTTTGCCCATTTATAAATAAAGTGTTATTTTCTAAGTAACGTTCTGGCTCATTCGTTTTTTCAAAATCAGAGATTGTTTACCCTGACATAAGTAGACTGTTCCTGCAAGGATTAGCAATTTTTGTCACTAAGATTGTGTGTTGTATTTTTATGTAAAACAGCCACAAGAAACACCTAACAGTAACAATCTCATTTCCCTTTTTTGGTGTAGTCACAATTAGATATTACTACATTTTACAGGTTCCTAGTTGGGGTGCAAGCTGCTTAGGCCAATATTACGAAGCCAAATGATTGTACAGGATTCCTTTGGGTGTTGGTTTGGACCCTGAAAACATATTACATTTTAGCTCAACTGGCGTCAGTACTGGATTACCCCTTAGTCAAATGTAATGTGTGTGAACCTGGTTACACTTGCTTGTAACGTTCCAAAAAAGGTACAAAATTTCACTCTCAAAACATTTATTCACAACATAACTGAAAAATCAAAGTGGTCACTCACAAACAAAACACACAGTGATAATCACAAATACAACACATACCAACAAAACCAATTAAAAAAACAACAAATCAAGAACTGGTTGACGAAGGACCATGCCAACATGATTCCACAAATATGGCGTTGCAATATGGGCTCCATAATATATCCCCAAAATGTCCACATACAGGTTTTTTAAGGGTAGCAGGAAGTAGTCATCGTTGGAGTGCCAAAGATTATGTGAAAAAACAGAAGATGGAGAAAATAAAAATACATAATTAGATGTTCTCAAACAAACCCTACCACATTAGGTTTAAACACTGTTGTTTTGTCAATAATTACCTAAAAAATCTGGTCACCACATCATCGCGTATGGCCCCCCCACATACTGACCTCCGACCAACCTCGGGGGGGTCATCCTCAGGTAAGGCATCCTCTGGCTGCATTGGGACACCACTCCTTATGGCGATGTTGTGAAATATCCCACACAGGACCACAATTTTCGAAACCATAGCCGGCAAATACATGAGCTCGCCACCAGAGCGGTGGAGGCATCTGAATCTGCCTTTTAAAAGGCTGATACAGCGCTCCACCACTTGCCTGGTGGCTGTAAGTGCGGAATTATACTCACTTTGTGGCCCTGGTGTGGGAACCAAATAAGGAGTGAGCAGCCAGGGCGTGCAAGGGTAGCCACTGTCTCCTGTGAAAAAGAATAGACAACATCAGGATCACTCTGTATGAAGCTTAACATTGTTATGTACTAAAGGTCTCCACTTACCCAGAAGCCACGCATCACCAGCTTGTAGGTTGGTTAATTTGTGCCATATCCTTGATTGCCGGATGACGAAGGAGTCATGTGCACTTCCTGGTAATTTTGCATTCAGGGACAGGATCTGGAGGGAGGCATCACATACCACCATTACATTGAGGGAGTGATAGTGTTTCCGGTTTCTAAATATTGCCTCCAGCCGTGCTGGAGGCTGAAGTGGTATGTGAGTACCATCCACAACCCCTATGATGTGTGGGAAGCCAGCTATTTGGTAAAAATTGGCCTTGGCCACACTAAGGGCACCCATATCCAAAGGCATTTTAATAAAATGATGGAGGTGCTTGAAAAGTGCCTCCATCACTGCCCTCAGGATCCGGGAAAAGGAGGATTGTGATATGCCCGCCACTATTTCCACCGTTGTTTGAAACGATCCTGAGGCACAGAAATGTAACACCGCCATAAATTGCGTAAGTGGTGGTATTGCTGTAGGACTGTCAATTTGCCGCTCAAGATCACTCTCTATTAATGAGAGAGTGTCTATGATGATTTTTGGAGGAAGACGGTAGCATCTTAAAACCTCATCATCGGGCATTCCAAAAAGGGTGACACATGTTCGAAATATCTGGGGCCTTGCACGCCTACGATGCCTACGCCTGGGACGAGATTGAGGGTGGTCGGCTTCCGGGAGCATGGCCAGAACAATCCGACCCAGATCAACCTGAAATGGCAAGATTTGAATGTCAGGCTTTTTAACCCCCCCAAAAATTAAAAATTTCACTTAGCTTGAAGATACCATCCATTGATGCTTACATGCCGGGGTATTGTCATGATATGTGCAAACTGGAAATAATCACAACATAAATATACATCATTTTATGCTGGCCATTTCGGATTCCAAATTTTAAGCAAGACCAAACATAAAAGGGGAGAAACACACATTTGGGCAAAGAGCAAAACGACATTGCACACACTACGCCAAATTGAGCCCAAATGTAAGCAACAAATGCTCCAGAGAAAGCGCAAACAATTTTACAGGATGAATAAGCATTTCACAAAGCGCTAATTAGTTCGCCAAGAAAAGTCACAATTGAAAGTAATAAAAATGCGCTAATTAGTTCGCAAAGACAAGTCCCAATTGAAAGTAATAAAAATGCGCTAATTAGTTCGCAAAGACAAGTCACAATTTAAAGTAATAAAAATGCGCTAATTAGTTCGCAAAGACAAGTCACAATTGAAAGTAATAAAAATGCGCTAATTAGTTCGCAAATAAAAGTTAAAAAAACGCATCTAAAATAAACAAAAAATAAACACAGATTTCGGATTTGGAAAAACAAAGGTTACATGTGTAAGGCCAACCAAAGTTGCGTAAAGACAAACAAGAACATTTACAAAACAATTTAACAAATGAACTTACCAAGAGATAATATGTAAGAATCCGGATCAAAAGGTCTTTGGGGCAGAGCCAAAATAAAACCTAAGAGAGATGAAATGACGGAAAACAAAAATTAGAAATATCTTAAACAGAAGGAGACACAAATTGACCCAAAGTTAGACTTCCCAAAACTTACCAAAACTGGAAACGACCAAAAAAAATACAACGGAAAAAAAACGAACGGAAATCAAAAAACGAATATATCCAAAAAAACTACTTCCAAAAACGCAAACTCCTACACAAGCCAACAATCAACTCCAACCAACGTAACCTCCAACATTCAAAAAACGCCACCTCAAATCGAGACGCCCCAAGCCATAAATAGTGTTTCGTTTCCCGCACAAATTAAGGAGGGATCATAGGAACGCACAATCAATGATGCGGCCGCAAAATAAGGACGCATGTATAAATGCGTCACGAGACAAAAAAAACATTCTGGTGTATTTCTTGTTTGGAGCTCAGACATGGCTACAGACCAGGGAAACAATGGACAACAGTCTGGCGGTAAGTATTTCAGGCATTTTGACTCAATGATTAATTAGAAACATAATATTGTGCAAGTTGTGAAGTTGAGAATTCTCCAAATTTACCCAAATAGGTGAGGAGGATGACATGGAAGAGGCTGCTGGGCCCAGTATTCCGGGCAAAGCTGCCAAAAAGAAAAGGCAGCCACAATTCACAAGAAAGGAGATGGAGGTTTTGATTCAGAAGTGTGTGGACATCCTGCCACAGGCAGACAGGAATATGAGTTCAAGCCAGAAGTGGAGAATGTGGGAAGAGGTAGCCGTTGAGGTCAATAGGGTGGGTGATTATGTCCGCCTAGCCCGGGATGTCAAACGGCGGTAAGTAAACACTTGACCACCCTAAAACCAAAAACAAATAAAATAAAAAATAATGGTTCCTTTTTCACCTACAGATGGGGCGACTTCAAATATCGCCTGAAACAAAAAATGGCGGACAGGGCTAGGCATGCAAGGGGGACAGGTGGAGGTCCCACCCCTGTGTCATTGGAGTTGATGGATTTAGAAGAGCTGGCACAGGGGTGTGTGCAGGCTGTGGAGGTGTTTGGCGTGTCCAACATGGATACGGACATGCCAGACTTTGCGGCTCCTCATGTTGTCCCAGGTAAATATTGTGATGTCACCAACTCTGAAATGTTAGTGTGCCAATATGTAGATGCTAATGTGACTCTTTTCTCATTTTTCCAACAGAGACACAGGCGGATGAGTCTGCTCCAGAGGGGAGCCTTGGCCGCAGAATTTCTGCAGGCTCTGCAGGGGATGAACCAGTACATCCGGCTGAGGACCCTGCAGAAGCCAGTCCTGGGCAATCCCCCTCGCAGGCAGTGTCCCTCCTCACAGAACTCAATTTTAAATCGGATTTCCATACAGAGATTCTGCAGAGGATGGACGCCAGTCTGGTACGGGTGGCTGAGGCCCTGGAGCAAAATGCTGCGGCCAACGTGACCATTGGTCAGGCCCTGGCGGAAAATACCAGGGCCAACATCCGCATCGCCAATGCCCTGGAGCAGCTCGTTCGCCAGCACATGGTGGAGCCGACCTCCCTTCCTGCCGGAACATCAGGATCCTCCACCTCTGGCACAACATCAGCCAATCCTCCAAATGTGCCTAGCCCTGTGCCTAGTCCAGAGGCCACAACATCTGCCTCCGGACAGGCCAGCCCGATGACATCCCGGACCCGGTCTGGCGCCCTCCCTCCCCCAGCCAAACGGCCGAGAAAACGGTGACAGCATTGGCTACTTTTCCCACACTCCTTCTGTGCTTGCCTCATATTCCTTTCTGGCCAAAACTTCCCTCTCCTTTCTTGTGAATTGTTTTTAATTTTTGCATTTACGTTTAACAACAATTTATTGTTTGCACAATTAATAAATATTGTGGAATGAACACTGCCAAAAATGTTTTTGTGAAATATGTGCATTCATTTTTTTGGGGATACCAATAAATTTCCATCAAATGTACGACTTTGTATTCTGACATTATTGTAAAAATGGGTTACATTTAATCCGGGCCCACAAGCCAACAACGTTCAACCTAAAAAATTACACATTGGAAAAAAAGGGCTCGTTAAGGAACGTTGAAAACATTACCTAAGGAGGAAAAATCACCTTGCAAACACAAAATGAGGCACCAAACCTAAACATGATGACATTATTGTTACAATAGTCCAAAAAGAACACATTGCGGCCAAAATACACCCCCACAAATGTACGCTAATTGATTGTGTAATCCAGACATTAGCAGCTATGATTTCCACCTGCGTTCGGTTTTGTGCTATCCAAAAAAACTGCTTTCCAAACACATACCAAGCCGGTTTTCAATCCAACACTAATTGATTTTCTGACAAGCCGTGATTAATCGATGCTACATCGTGGAGTGCCGGGACGGAGGAGAAGGCCATCGCCACTGTGGTCGAGTTATCCAGCCCCTAAGCTGTGCGAGCATTTTGAAGGGAAAGAGGATCATCCAGTGACGTATGAGTTGGTACGAACACATTTGACGTTCGCATTTGTTAATGTATGTACACCCCAAAAACGCCTCGCCACGCCTGCGTTTTTCCATCTCCTCCCCCGTCAACACCCAAAAACGCCCTGTTCTGTCAATCACATTTGAGATGTCACTTCCTGTACGCTATCTGACGAACGAGACAAAATAAGCTCGCAATCTGCCATACGCACATGCGCAGTGTAACACCGACGCATGCGCGGTTAGTCAACATCGGAACGCAACGAGCGTACTGCTGTTAACGAGCGGCTCTGAATGAGGGCCTTAGTTCACTATTTCTTCTATCTATATTATTTTAATTATATTTCACAAAACAAGGTTTTAATATATACTAATAAAGGTTACATTTTATTCTTTAACCGTATCTGTGTGCCTATAGAGGACATTCTGTTTTCCCATTTCTTTGGGATATCGATTCAGATAAATAGATAGAAAGATAGATAACATTGGTAAAATGCAGAAAATATGTGATTTATAACCTTAATTGACTGATCATGTGGCTTGCTATAGAACTGCCAGTTATTAACTGTATCTGTTAATATGTCTACTGATCTTGTAATGTAAGGTTATTTTCCTAAATTATAGATGGATATTTAGATAGATATTGTGAAATGCAGGTAGCATGTGATGTATAACCTTAATTGGCCGATCATGTAAATTGCTATACAGTATAACTGCCATTTATCAATAGTATCTGTTAATATGTATATACATGCAGGAAGTGATTTTTCACCTCAGTACACTAACCATGTGACTTGTTACATCATAAGCAACCTTTGTGATGTCACTCACCGGTCCAGATTAACTATGGGGCTGATGGAGCTACAGCTCCGGGCTTGCCACATAAAAATAGGCCCATTATCATGACAGCATGATGATGACCAGCTACCAGTTGGCACATTGTCGGCCATAAATCATATGTAATAAAATTGTATTTTTAATTTTTCATAAAATAAAGCAATTTTTATGTGTTTAAGGATGCATTGTGGCCACAACCACACAGTACTGGTCACAGTTCTTCTGCTTCTCACAATAGGCCCTTAATCATTTTGAGCCCCAGGCCCATGTGACCCATAGGAGTCTATTTACTAAGCAGTGTTAGGAGACAGAGTGAAAACTGATAAGGTGCCAGCCAATCAGCTCCCAACTGTCATTTTTCAAACACAGCATGTGAGATGTCAGTTAGGAGCGGATTGGCTGGCACCTTATCACTTTTCACTATGTCTCCTAACTGCTTAGTAAATAGACCCCTTCATCTGGTCCTGTACGCAGATCTCCAAAACATTGACAGCTCGAATAAAGCTACGGTCACTCAGAATAGCTATGTTAATTGAGAGGCTGGAGGTTTGTTCTGTGCGTACGCAATTGCAGACACTGCCTAGTACATGCCCAGGAAATGACCCAGGCACGCCTGTGTTTTGGCCGGAACTCCCCATAACCACCCACATATCGGTCTCTTCCTGTCAATCTATTGCGAGTGAATCCTCACAGCGTGCGCGTTCGCAAATTCACTTGTGCAATGCGGCTGGGACGCATGCGCAGACCACCGATAATCGCTCAACTGTGTGAATATCGGAATAGGATTGAACTTTGAATCAGGCCCAATATACTGTAAGATACATTAATGCTCAACACCCTGCATTAGCCGAGTGTGAATGGCTGTTGTAAACACCATAAGGGTCTATGATCCTTTTTCAAATCTACATTTGAGATTCATGTAGTTCTGTTCAAAGCAAGCGGATAGGAAAACAACTCAATGAGCAGCAGTTAATCAGTAACCAATCAGTGTCTAACTCATTTTACAGGCTGTGTTTAAAAAAGATGTAAAGAGCTGATTGGTTGGTACTTCATCTTTCTCCACTTTATCTCTCTCCAAGCTTTGATGCATATCCCCCCACGTGCAGAGGATAAGATGATGTAATTTGCGTTATCACTGTTATATACCCAAATCATAAAAAAAGAGAAGCAGCATTTGTGGGTTGGTCCACTCTATATACATACATGAGGTGTGGGTTGGTCCATTGAATAATGGGGTGTGGGTTGGTCTATTCTATATACATAGATGGGGTGTGGGTTGGTCTATTCTATAGACATAGATGGGGTGTGGGTTGGTCTATTCTATATACATAGATGGGGGTGTGGGTTGGTCCATTGAATAATGGGGTGTGGGTTGGTCTATTCTATATACATAGATGGGGTGTGGGTTGGTCTATTCTATAGACATAGATGGGGTGTGGGTTGGTCTATTCTATATACATAGATGGGGGTGTGGGTTGGTCCATTGAATAGATGGGGTGTGGGTTGGTCTATTCTATATACATAGATGGGGGTGTGGGTTGGTCCATTGAATAGATGGGGTGTGGGTTGGTCTATTCTATATACATAGATGGGGGTGTGGGTTGGTCCATTGAATAGATGGGGTGTGGGTTGGTCTATTCTATATACATAGATGGGGGTGTGGGTTGGTCCATTGAATAGATGGGGTGTGGGTTGGTCTATTCTATATACATAGATGGGGGTGTGGGTTGGTCCATTGAATAGATGGGATGTGGGTTGGTCTATTCTATATACATAGATGGAGGTGTGGGTTGGTCCATTGAATAGATGGGGTGTGGGTTGGTCTATTCTATATACATACATGGGGTGCGGCTTGGTCCATTCTATATACATACATGGGGTGTGGGTTGGTTCATTCTTTATACATACATGGCATGTGGCTTGATATGCATTCTCTAAAACGTGCTTTGAATTGTTAAAACAAGGTTTGGATCCACCATGGTTTGTTTCATGGCTGAAAAAAAGGCTTCCAGGTCAGATACAGGAGCCTCTTTGTAACAAGTGCTTTGCTGTGAGCTCCTCATACAGATATGCTGTTCTCTTTTTTACTTCATTATACATGTTCTAAAATTAGAGATTAGCAGTTTGGCAAGTTCGAATTTATCTTATTGGCTATCCAAAACGCGTGAGAGCCGTATAGCCAATAAGATGCAGTTTTTCAGATGCGAACATTACCGAGTAGAACCAAACTACTCATCTCTACCTAAAATGCATCCATTAGAAGAGAACAGCTCATAAATTGAAATACACTATAGAGTGTATACAGTGAATTTACAGTGTCACACCTTAGAAAAGGGGGCTTGGATACGTCACTCTACGATTGTTCCTTCATCAAACTGGGGTGTCCCTATGCTGGAGGTTTACCAAATGCGGTCCTCAAGGCACCCTAACAGTTCAAGATTTAGAGATATCTATGGTTGAGCACAGGTGGTTAAATCAAACTGACTAAGGTACTAATTTAGTCAGCTGTGGTCAAGCATTGATATCCTTAAAACCTGGACTGTTAGGGTGCCTTGAGGACCAAGTTTTGGAACCTCTGCCCTAAGCATCTGAAGCACCTGGTCCGCTCTAAACCCCCACTCCTTTCCTTGGTCATATAAAGTGAATTAATATCAGTATTCTAGTGACCTAGAATAGGCAACGCCTCTCTTCTCAAGAACTTTGGGGGTTAAGCATATAAGCTTTTTTTACTTTCTGTCTATATAAAGCACAATTATTGATATTTATTTAACAATGCATGTATAATACTTAAGCCAATGCTTGTTAAATATTATTTATATAGTGTTTTGTGAAACTATTTATTTCCTGTCTGTGACTTTGATGTATTTTCTACCAAACTATAAAAGCCACACTACATGTAAACAACAACAAAAAGATTTATATGAAAAAAAAAAATCTGTGGCCCATATGTTAAAACAATGCTTTGGTTTTAATAGCATAGGGTGTGATATGTGGTATGACAGTAAAGAATAACACATCTAGAAAACGTTAACATTCTTTCCTGATATAACATCTGTTGTAAAACCATGACCACTACGGAACAGTTTGGCTATCTAGAGTACAGCACACGGTAACAAAAATAAGAAGTAAAAAAAAAGTGAAAGAGGAAATTAACTGCTACACTTTTTAAGTATTTAATAAACATGTAAAACCTTTGAAATGAGATTAAAGAATTAAGTGATACTAATATGAAATCAAAAGGTATTTAATATATTTGACTCTTTTAAGTAGAATTGTGAATCAGTATATTGTCACTTACTAAAGTTACTGTGATATTTTTAGTAACTGCTAGAAATGAACTGCAAGAAAAAAAAAAAACTTAGTCTGTCTGTGTATCTATATAATAATCTGGGCATCCCCCAGACATGCACATCATTCCCCCAGTAACGTGTGTGTGTGTCCTTATATTAAGGGTGGATCGAAAAAAACTGAACTCTCCCATAGAGAATTCCTGAGAGGGGGACATAGCGGGCTGAAATTTGGCATGGACGGGTAGAAATTTCAGGGCAAAAAAATAAAAATGAGGATTTGGGAACAATCTAAAGTTTAAAGCGGTGCTGTGTTGGCGGCAGGCCTGGATCCGAGCGGATCCAGTCCCTGCCAGCCATTCTGTAGAGTTCAGCAGCAGTGCCCATTTCAAAAACAGCGCCTCAGTGCCATTTTTGAAATTCAAAGATGGACACCTCGAGTCATCGAGCCACCTCTTGATGTCATCGCCCGCCCCCTCGGCAGTGCGAGGCAACAGCATGGCAGTCCAATGGAGTGGAGGGAGAGTGAAGAGCTCCCGAAGAAAGAAGACGCCGGAGACGGCCATGCAAAAGAGCTCAAAGGCTGCCATCCCCCAAGTGAAGACACCAGAAGGTCTGGCGGGTTAGCACCCACCAGGCGCAGATGCCGGAAGCCTTGGCGGGTTGGCGCCTGCCAGGCATTGATGACTGAAGCCCTGGCGGGTTGGCACCCGCCGGGTGAAGCCAATGGAAGCCGTGGAGCCATGGCAGCTCAGTAAAAGAGCTAATTGGTCGCCACCCCCAGCTGAAGGTTCAGTAAAATAAATGTTTAAAATATCAAAGTGTATTGTGTTTATTTTAATACTTTCTTACAGGTGGACTACAGGTGCCAGCAGGCAAAAAATGCCCTGCTTGCTGGTACTTGTGGTTCTTCAAGTACCAGCATGCGGGGAGGCTTGCTGGGACCTGTGGTTCACCTACAAAGGTCAATATTTTTTTATACTACACTTTACACAATCAAACCGGCACAAAAATTGCAAAAATATGTCTTCATTTCCTTATTGCAAAAATGTTTAAATG
Source organism: Taudactylus pleione (assembly GCA_031769625.1). Taxonomy (NCBI): domain Eukaryota; kingdom Metazoa; phylum Chordata; class Amphibia; order Anura; family Myobatrachidae; genus Taudactylus; species Taudactylus pleione. The sequence goes on from JAUIMM010000015.1 coordinate 1,853,350, forward strand.
CAAATCACAGGGTGCATGGTCCCCAATGGACCAGCCGATCCAGTAATAACCAGATCATTTGTTGATTGGGATCTATCAAATTCAGTGACCAAATGTAATTGTGTATTCAGTCATCTACTGACCGTAGTAATTATGCCCTGATGTGTCTGAGTATTCCTCCCTGGCATGTTTCAGATGTGGCCACACAAATGTACTGATCTGGCCAAATATGACAGAGATCCAGGTGCTCCATGGTTAGGCAAAGCAATCAGATCAAACAGTATAGGGGCACTTTCAGTATTGTAGATATGGCGATTCATTTGAATGTTCTTTTTAAACTCCTCTTTTTTACATTGGAATGTATGATTGTAGGGAAAAAAATCCTGCTTAAAGTTCTAGTTAAACATACATGTAAAAAACACCTCTCTCTTTTTGATAGTATCACTTTAACATGAATAGACCAGGTATGTTCTGTATGACAAATCAGTCTGAAATGTGTGTCGTTTTGCATTGTATCATGCGCAGTTCTCTCTAATACTCTAAGTACATTTTTCTGAAGTTTTTAACAGAAATATTGTATCAGTTATAATACCGTCCTTATGCTATATACATCTGGATTATTAAGTCTATAAAATTGAAAATCTGCGTAGTATGGAAACCCAACAGGTATTAGTTTAGTGACAAACATGTGCAATATTCAGTGTTAAGTGTGATGGGTTTAGGTACAGAAGGCTGCATGATTGTCATGAGAATCAGAACATTTATTCAACAGGAGTCCATCAATTTGGCACATCTAACACAGCTATTGATCTATATTGCTGATTGTAGGATTAAACATACGAATCATGATAATATATAAAAAAAAATCTAACATATACAGAAACTGAATATATACATTTGCACAGTATAAAAATGAATAAAGAAAAGTTAATAGGACTCTATAAACTCTTACCTCCTGTTTTCTGATTGCCTTGGCAATATTCTGTCGAATAACTTGTGTTTGTTGGCAACAAGCAGTGCTAATATTGTCATCATGCATAGTAGAATTAGGAATTTCCTATAGATCCTGGAGCTCCCTTTCAGGCATGGAATAATCTTTCCTAATATCTGCATGTTCTCAGTGATCACAGGTATTTTGTCAGCACTCCAGAAATCTGCTCCATATTAACACCACTACATATGTTGTATAGTGGTGGATGTGCCTTTTAAGTACAGTATGAGTCCTAGATCTCTCCAGTTAGCTCTGCACTAGCCTGTCACTGTGACAGGTTCCAACATGAGTGTGAGGTAGATCTTCTAATCCCTATCCCCATATACTGTACTCCAGAGAAGTGTGTGTATTATGAGTGCATTTCCAGGGTGACACTTATGTTTGAACGCAAGGCGGGTCATTAAAGTATTGTATTTTAGGGCTGGCTATAATTTCTTATCAACTATTGAACCACAGAATGATTAACTCCTTCCTCAGTTCAGTATACTGGGTTTCTGCAGGGCACAATCGGAGCAGAGAAATCACACTGAAAATGCTAATTTTCAATAAAGGAAAAAGTATTTCTGAAACATTTTATTAAGCATACTGCTTATGAGATGTATCCTGTTTTAAAGACACTTCAAATGACAGGATTCACTGGTGTGAATTGGATTTGGGGACAGATTGTGGACAAACAGAAGTGCAAACCTGTCACCCACCACATAACTGACCCTCTAGGGTGCCGTGGTTCAAAAAAGTTTGGGAACCACTGCACTAGAAACAAACCAGGGGCACAGAGAAACGAGGTACTGGTGTTCACCAAGAATTCCTGCAAGGGAATTTAGGCTTCACTGCAGTATTCCTGCAGGTCGCAGCCCCCTGGATGAAATCCAAGTACCACTAGCAGGGAACATGGGAGATACAACACTAGTCTGTAGATAAATGTAGAGTTCGAAGGCAGTGAGCATTATTTAACCAGGGAATTTCTTTAGGAAACGGCTGGAGAGAATACACTGGCAGGAAAAGGGTAGTTTAAGAATACAGCATAAGTAATCAGTATCACAGGAATAACTTGAGAAGCCAACAAAGTATCCACAGGAGAAAGGACCTAAAGGAAGTAACTTGAGAAACCAGCAGAGTGTCCAGAGGAGGAAGGAGAAGAATAGTACTAGATTGTAGCAGCCAGGCAGTCTAACACAAGTACAGACAAGGATCTGACATTGTGTAATGGGAGATAGGGAGGAGGACACCAGGTGGAGCAGAGCGACCAGGTTGGTGACTCCTGTCCTCTAGTGAAGCCGAAGCGCTGACTCCTGTCCTCTAGTGAAGCCAAAAATGGCAGCGGAACCAACTACGGGCATGTACGACCCCGCTCCATCTTGGATCTGTGTGATGTTCTGCATGAACGTGTACCACATGTTACTCCAGGTTGTTAGTATCTGTGTTTCTCATTACAATACCGCTGTTACTACCACTGTCTCAGGTTACACAACTGCTTATTCTGTATTACTCTATTCTACTGCTGACATCCGTTGTTATATATGTTACCACTGATATCCAAATACACCTGCAAGGCTGGTGAAGGATAAACTGTATAGCTTAAACTCCATTTTGCAATTCCGTTGGTTCCTATTGTTTTACACCAATAGGACATATCAACAGGTTATGGACCCAGGCACCAGTGAGTCCTGCATTAGTATCAGCATACAGCATGCACTGTGCAGTAGCAGCAGCAGCAGCCAGCATGAACTTCATAAAACTTAGTGGCTCAGAGAATTATGCCACATGGAAGTATGGAGATGAAGCTGAAATATGTGAAGTTGTGGAAGATTACAGCTAACCCAGGTGACAATTCTAAACCAGATGAAGTATATAGAGCCATGGGTACCATAGGCTTAAGTGTGGAACAACACATTTGCTCCATAATTCACAGCAAAGAGTCAGCATATGACATGTGGATAGCCCTGAAGACAGACATGAGGAGGATAAATTTGAGGCATAGACTTTACAGTACCAAATTAAGTGTATGCAAAGGCATAAATAATTATATTGATAAGATGATGTCTATATCTAAGCAGCTGACACCTGTTGGAGAAAAAGTCAATGACGAGGAAGTCGCAATGGTGATGCTACAGAATCCAACATCTGAATTCTATTTCCTAGTAGTAGCTCTAGAGTCCAATACAACCAAGCTACCAACAGATATCATGAGGACTAAACTGTTGCAGTTACGCATTTCAGTTAAAGTACTGTAAGTGCTGAGAACACTGCATTACACAAAAGGAAAAAAAGCTCAAAAGGCCCAAGTACAGCTGATTTGTATTTCACAAAGTTGGACACAAGGTGTCAGAAAGCAAACTGAAAAAAGTTAATATTGCCCAGCAAAAAAGCGTGAAAGAAAAACAGGTCAGTCCTAATTGTCACAGTCGCAGAAGAGACTCGGGAGCAACATGACACTTCAGTTGCTACCAGGAGTGGTTTCCATAATTACCACATGTGATCCTAGAAAGATCAGATGAATTGGGGACAACGTCCTTAGAGCCATGAAAAACAGGACAATCACGGTTAAGAATAAAAGGTGAGATCAAAGTTTTTCAGGATGTGTTGTTTGTACTAGATATGGCGACAAACCTCATTGCCATAAGTATCCTAGAGAAGAAAGGATACAAAGGTCAAGTTTGCAGACAGCAAATATTTTGTGCAGAATAGGAAACTGTGATAGCAACAGCAACAGAAACCTGATGACAACAGTACGTACTAGACACAGAGGAAAGTTGACAACCTCTGTTTCAAATCTATCTATGGAACTCTAGCACAGAGAGCTAGGTCATGTGGGGTTTGATAATGTCCAGAAGCTCCTTGATGGAATGGTGACAGGAATAACCATAGTACCACAGACAGATTAATGGGCAAGAAAGCCCGTTCCTCCTTTTCAAAATCAGCTTCACATTGGCTCCCATGGGGAAAAGAACACACATTGCCCCCCATGGGAAAAAAAACACACACACATATTAGCCAATAGGGAAAAAAATACACACATTGGACCCCATGGACAAAAGCACACACATTCACCCCCATGGGAAAAAAAAACATACATTAGATCCATGGGAAAAAATATACACACTTTGGCCCTCATGGTGAAAATATATACACACACACACACTAGCCCCCACAGAAAAAGGAACAAATCGCTTTTTACTGAATGTTGCTGCCATCATTAAATTGCCACTATACCTAGAATTAAAGGCATTTTAAATAAAATAGCTGCTATTAACATTCAACAATAAATATGTAAATATTTGAGGACCTGGGCTTAAAGTGGTCCTGGAGAGGTGGTGGAACCCACCTCCCCCGCTGTCTACTCCCAACCCCAGTTTCACCCCGTTCCTGCCCACTTTAACCCCTGTTCAGGACCTTATCAAAGTGTAAGTTATTCTAGCTAAGACTGTATTAATGGAGGAAGCAGTAACTGACCTGGCTCCTCTATGTCACGTGGTGTCTGTGTTTGTCTCCTTCCCCCTGGGTTCCAGCCTCCTCCCTCCTGCAGCAGCCTGAGCACCAGGATCCCGAATAAAATTACAGCCGGGGCGAGGATGATGGGGAGCCCTGCCTGTTTCAACTGTACTGGGCCCCACAATTTGTGATGGCAGAACTGTGTAGGCATCATGGATCTGATGAAATGCAGATAAAATGGACCAGAACGCTCTGGTCCGATTATGCGATTGTTTACACAATATTGTTACATTGTGGCTGAGATAGGTCAGGAATGTAGTGTATGGGCATTCCCAATAATCTGACCCTATTTCCTCCAATATTTTTTATGTCATCATCCTTGTGGACGTACATATGCAAATCACTGTGGTGAATGATCGATGCGGCGCCAGAAAATCGTCAGATTTATTTATTTATTTTTTAAATTGCTTAGTATGTAGCGCTTATACCGGGAGCTTCCACTGGCAGAAAAATCGTCCCATTTATCAGATCAATAGGAAAATATCTCTAGTGTGTAGCCAGCTTCAGACTGTAATGTTACTTGTTTATTCACAGGCATATTCTCATGAATAAAAAGAAATGGACCGGCGCACAGCAATTAAAATCTCTCAATATCACATAAAAATAATTAATATATTACATATGACATAACAGCTATATTGGATATGTTGTTGTTAGTAAAAAAGTAGGACATGGCTTCTTAATCTCTCATTACCCATTGGAAACAGCTGTCAGCTGCAGTCACTCACACACATGGGACACAAGTTTTACATATAGGGGGTATATTTACTAAAGTGCGGGTTTATAGAATGGTTGCTATGGGCAACATCTCCACAGCAACCAATCAGATTCTAATCATTTATCTAGCACCTTACCTAGAAGATAATAGCCAATTCTGATTGGTTACTATGGACAACATTCTCCACTTTTTAAAAACCCACACTTTAGTAAATATACCCCCGTACTGTCTAACTCCAAGGGTTTCCACACCATAGACAGACATATACAACTGGAATTTTATCAATTTCCAAGGAATCTGTTTTGGAGGAATGATACAAGTTCCGGAACATTACTTATTCCTATCTCATCCCTTTGCAGCACTATATTACTAAAGGTGCCCACACACAGTGATTTTTTTCCCGATCTGGCTGATTCCGACACATTGGAATGACAGATCGGGTAAAAAATGCCCAAATCGTGAGTTCCCACTCACGATGCGATGCACGCCACCGCAGGTCGCACATCGCATCGTCACATCTGCCGTGCAGTACTGCAGATCTGACAATCTAGGACACAATGCACTGTGAAAAAGTCTGGCTGCAGGAGATCGTATGAAGATTGGACAGCATATCGTGTGCTGAGCTGCCGGGGAGAATTTCAAGGGAAGTCGGACACATCGTCAAGACCACCGCGACCATCGGGCTTGCGATGAGACCCTTGTGGTAGGGTCTCGTTGCCCCAAGCCCCAGAGAGATTTCGGCTCTAACAAAGCCGAAATCTCTCCCACTGACATCACTCGTGATGTCAGTGGGGCCGGCCCCAAACGGAGGCGTTCACAAGGGAACGCCTCCGTTTGGGTAGCCACTCCCCTGGCCCGCCCACCAAAGGGGGCGTGCTGTCACTCAACATCGACAGCACGTCCCCTTTGGTACGAGACTCGGAGCGACGGATTGCCCATCACTATCCAGGTCTCGCGCACTGGCCCACCATCAACCCAGCTGCGAGCGCACAGCGCTTGCGACCGGGTCAGAATCAGGCCCAGTATGCACTATGTTTTATTCCCTTTTTCTATTACATATCTATTGATCAATCCGGTGGTCTTATGATGAAAAAAACATGTAAATTGTGAATCTAATTATCCACAGTTTTTGTACATTGGGAGACTTTAGAAACATATGCTACACTATTAGGTGCTTTTTACCTTAATTTATTTATGTTTCACACCAAAACACAATGGGGCCTATTCATCAACACTAAATGGCCCGGTAATGCTAGTTTCCGCATATTTTAGTTACCAGGCCATTCATCATCAGGGGTCCGAAAAGGACCCCTGATACTCAGCAAACTGCAAAAACGTAAACTTTTCGGAGTTTGCTTCCGAGAACAAGCGCCATCTTCAGACGGCGCTTGTTCTCGGGTCCCCGCTCCTTCCTATGTTCCGGGGATGCGAAGAGGAATCACACCGCCGCCTCCTCACTACCTCCTCGGTGGCTGTGCGCCATACTTGCCTACCCTCCCAAAAATAAAGTGCCGCTCTGGTTGCAGTATAAACCACGGAAGGGAGGGGGGGGCGGTGACTCAATTTGCGCTGAATTACGTCATTGTGGCTCCGGCCCCTGCTTCACAATGCCATTAATATTAGTGCCAGTAATAGCATTGTGAAAAGGCCGGGACAAGTCCCCTTTTGCCACAACACGCCCCCCGTTGTGGAAAGCAGACAGCTCCCTCTCGGAAGGAGGGAGCTAATATTCGGCAAGTATGCTCTGCGCATGCGTAGCCGGGATGATGGGGAGGAGGTAAGTAACGCAGCTGTAGCTGCGATACTAACCGCACCGGAGCAATGATGAATTGCTCCGGTGTAATCTATCCCCCGCTGCGAGTTGGATACTTAAGTATTTCTCGCAGCGAGTTCAATACTTCATCAATACTTCATAATCGGAGCACGTACGGCCTCAGATGATGAATAGGCCCCAATATCACTGGTTTTAAGCTGCCACTTGTGACAAGGAGTGTTTTTGTATATGCTATTGTTTTATATTGTAACGTATGTTACTGAATTTCACTGATTTACACTTTATATATACTTGTGCTCCTGTTTTGTCTCTCTCTCGATAGAGATAGTGTTGCTCAGGGCCGGATTAAGGGCTGGGCGACAGGGGCGGTCGTCCCGGAGCCCCCACACATAGGGGGCACCCACACACTGCCCCCGGCCACATCCCCATAATAAACCATTTTTAAAAATCTTTTAACGGTGCTGCGGCCCGCAATTAGTCCCCACCCCTCCCGCAATTTGGCTCTGCCCCCTTTTCAAACTGGCTCGGCACGTATGTTTCTACCTCCTTTATCGCCTCTTTTCTTCTCCGCCCACACACAAGGTGGCCAGGGCCCGGGACCTGCTTCCCTCTGCTCTGGTCAGTGGGTGCAGTGAGCAGCATGGAGCGCGCACGAGCAGCACACTGCAGCCGGAAGGTAGGTGGTTGCCTGGGTGCTGGTAGTATAGGAGGGGTGTGTCTGGGTGCTGGTAGCATAGTAGGGGGGTGTCTGTGTGTTTTTAGTGTAGGAGGGGGTTGTCTGGGTGATGGTAGTGTAGGAGGGGGTTGTCTGGGTGATGGTAGTGTAGGAGGGGGTGCCTGGGTGATGGTAGTGTAGTAGGGGGGTGCCTAGGTGATGGTAGTGTAGGAGGGACATGTCTAGGTGTTGGTAGTATAGGAGGGGTGCCTAGGTGCTGGTAGTATAGGAGGGGATACCTGGGTGATGGTAGTGTATGAGAAGAGTGTCTGGGTGTTGGTAGCGTATGGGGGATATCTGAGTGCTGTTGGGGTGATAGTAAATAAAGGGGTATGTCTGAGTGCTGCTATGGTGTTGGCAGTGAATAAGGGGTTGCCTGGGTGCAGCAGATGTATTAGTAGAATATGACGGTGGGTGCTGCTAGTGAATGATGAGGGTTGTGTCTGGACTGTGTGTTGGTGATGAATGTAATAATAATAATAATTTTATTTATATAGCGCTTTTCTCCTAAAGGACTCAAAGTGCTTTACATTTACAGTATAAAATATAAAACAAGCTTTTACAAGGGACATTAGTGAAATGCTTGGGTGAATAGGTGAGTCTTGAGTCTATTTTTGAAGGATTCTAGAGTGGAGGCCTCTCGAACTGTGCGGGGAAGTGAGTTCCATAAGGTTGGAGCCACAAAACTGAAAGCTCGACCCCCAGACGAATTCCGTGAGATTCTAGGTACTGTTAATAGTCCTTCGTCAACGGATCGCAGTAATCGAGTGGGACAGTAGGGAATCAGAAGCTGCTTCAGGTACCCTGGGCCATGGTCACGAAGGGCTTTGTAAGTTATTAATCCAATCTTGAAAGCAATTCGCCATCTGACAGGCAGCCAGTGAAGGGAGTAGAGAATGGGTGTTATGTGGGTGGAACAGGGCTGGTTGGTTAATAGCCTGGCAGCTGCGTTTTGTACCATCTGCAAGCGGTGTAATTCTTTTGCTGGGAGACAGAGGTAGAGGGCGTTGTAGTAGTCTAGGCGTGATGATATAAATTCATGTATGACTTTAGGCAGATCTTCTGAGGGAATAAAGTGCTTGATTCTGGCTATGTTCCTCAGATGAAAGAATGAGGATTTGATTGTGGCTGATACCTGATGTTTAACTGTCAAGCCACTATCCAGGACAACACCAAGATTCCGCACATGTTTAGTGTTTTGTAATTTTGAACCCCCAAGCGTAAGTCCTGTTGGTTGGCTATGCTGTAGCCCTGTCCTGTGACCTATCATAAGAACCTCTGTTTTATCAGGGTTCAGTCGCAGCCAACTGGCACTCATTCACTCCTGAAGCTCAGCTAGGCAGCCATTTAGGGTTGTTATTGGGTCATTTGTACCTGGAGCAAAGGACAGGTACAGTTGTGTATCATCTGCATAGCAGTGGTAAACCAGGCCATGATGTCTGATTATTTCACCCAGTGGCAGCATGTATACTGCAAAAAGCATGGGAGATAGTATAGAACCCTGTGGGACACCGCATGGAAGTGATACTGGTGATGAAGAGTTTACTCCAGAAGAAACTCTCTGTGACCTGCCAGTGAGAAATGATTCGAACCATCTAAAGACTGTGCCATCCAGTCCACAGAAATTTTTCAGGCGCTCAATTAGAATCCCATGGTCCACAGTATCAAATGCTGCTGAGAGATCCAGAAGGATTAAGATTGAACAATCACCTCTGTCTCTTGCCATCAGAAGATTATTAAGCACACATACCAGAGCTGTTTCAGTGCTATGTCTTCTCCTGAATCCTGACTGGAATGGATCATAAATATCATGGGTAGACAGGTGGGTTTCCAGTTGCATTGCCACCACTTTCTCAATGACCTTTCCTAGAAAAGGAAGGTTTGATACTGGTCTATAGTTGGTCATGCAGTCGGGGTCTAAATTAGGTTTTTTAAGAAGTGGTCTAACCATTGCTTCCTTTAGTGGTTCTGGAAAAATGGCTGTTTGCAAAGAGCATTGAACTATTTTTGCAATTACAGGGCCAATAATGTCTATACACCCTATGAGAAGCTTGGTTGAGGCAGGGTCTAGATCACAGGTGGTGGGTCGCAACATTCTGATAATTTTAGCAATGTCTTTTGCATCCATTATGTCAAAGCTGTTCCAGGGAGACAGGTGGCTTACCTTGGCAGGCTTGGTAGTTTGGCACTCCTTTGATGGCACTGTGGGGATTCCAGCCCGGATGGAGGATACTTAAGATGCAATGAGTTTGTAAAATTCTTTGCAGATAGACTGGGAGAGGGTTTCATCATGCTGCAGGCATGCTGGTTTGCAAAGCATCTCCACTGTACGGAAAAGCTGAGCCGGCCTATTGTTTGCTGCCTTGATCTCATTTGAAAGGAACTTCGTTTTCTTATGGGTGATTGTTGATTGATATTCTCTTATATGTTTGATTAGTGTTAACTTATCCTCTACCAGGTTCGTCTTCCTCCATCATCTTTCAAGTATACGCCCCCTTTTCTTGAGTTCACTAACACTATTGTCAAACCAAGGGGCTTGACGGTGTGGTATGAGGGGTCGTATACACACAGGGGCAATTATATCCATTGCAGCTTTCACATCCCTGTTATAGTAATGGACAAGGGAACAAGGATCTTCACAGGCCCCCATTACCGCAGAAAGATCCAGGTTTGCTGCAAGAGCCTGGGGAGTCATGCCCCTCCTTGGACGATACCTTGTCAACTCCATGGGTAAAGTTCTATTTTGAGGGGTTGCAACTGAGAAGTGAATTGAGTGGTGGTCTGGCCACGTGACTGGGTTTATATTTAGGTCAGAGACATCTAATCCAATCTGGAAGACAAGATCAAGAGTGTGACCACTTATATGAGTAGCCGAAGGGATGACTCGTGTGAGGCCCAGAGCATTCATTGTGCATAGGAGATCTTGGCCAAGGTGTGAGAGCTCATCATCAACCCATGCATTGAAATCCCCAAGGATCAGCCATCTTTGATGCTCCAGAACTAGTCCAGCAACAATATCTGCAAATTCTTGTAGAAATATCTTTCCATCTCCAGGGGGGCAGTAAATGAAAAGTACTCTGAATCCTAATTCTGTAGAACTCCGAGCAGCGATGCACTCAAATGAGTGAGTAATTTCCAATGGGTGGACCCTAAGTTTAAGTGCTTTTCTAAAGCAGATTGCCACTCCCCCTCCCCTGCGGTTAAGTCTTGGGTTGTGAATGACGGAATAATTTGTTGGAACTGCAGCTTCCAAGATAGGTGCTGCATTTTCATCTAGCCAAGTCTCTGTAATACAGGCAAGATCTGCAGATTCAATAAGGTCAGCAATTGTGGCAGTCTTGTTTCTTATAGATCTGGCATTACAAAGGACAGACCTGATTGGGCATACCGGAGTGCCTGTAGTTTTCTTTATATTGAGTGTGGGAGCTCTGGGGATGTCAGTCACAGAGCGGGAGTTTAATGATCTGTTCTTCCAAGCACAGGGCTGTTTGATAGGTACCACTTCTATTTGTCTCCTATATAAGACTGGTGAACCTGAAGGCAAGGAACTTACGTGGTTACAGCGGATGAGAGATTTTTGTCCTCACTTCCCACGACTGCCCCGTTGAGTACTTTTGAAAATGCCAAGGGATTTAAGAATGGAAGCCTGTGCTGGATCAATAGGAACTGCTGCTCATGGTGGGCGGAGTGAAAGCATAAAGCTGGAGGTGTAAAAATACATTGGGTCATCGATGAGAGAGCATGAATTGCATTTGATGATGAGAGAAGATCAAGTAGTTTTTCTTTTTCTGTTTTCTCAACTCTGTGTATGATCCAGAAGTTATAATGGGATTCATGAGCAGACTAATTTAATTTGGCCATTGCTATATCCAGTTGCTTCTCTCTTGTACAAAAGGTATATTTTGAATAAGGAGTATCTAATAAGCTAACTTGTCTTTTCAGTTGATGATTTAGTTACACAAAGTATTCCAGGGCAAAGCAGGCTTGTGGAAAGGTGTTAGAAGCCATTCCTATTGTATAGGTGTGAAAATATCAGTGTGAGACTCCTTTTGAAGTAGATATTCTGTGCAAGGGTAAAGATAACATGTCTCCAGGGGAAACAAAAAATGGGATCCTGTGTTTTAAAATGACTAGACTTCCAGATTTCAGAGACTGGGGATACTGTATTTTAGATTATTAGTGCAAGAAATCAGTTATTTGCTGAGCAGAGAACAGAGGTGAATGATGTCTTAGGGGGGAGCTGGAGCCAAAGATAATTTGTATTCCACAGTACCTTGCTCTGGGGTGTCCACTGCAGAGGTAATGCCAGTCTGGGTTCTGGTGGAGAGGGCAGAGGTTTCAATCCAATCCAAAATGTATCTCAGTGCAGGGATGCAATCCGTTGATTTTGGAAAGATGTCCATGTAGTGCAGTACCAGTTAAAGGTAAGTCCTTGGATATTTCTTGTGCTTCTAATGTCACTTTTGTAGAATTTAAGCTGTTTTATGGAGATGTTCAGGAGCATGTAAAAGGTGAGGCAGCCATCTTGGGCGCCTGTATTATTATATGTAAGAGGGTGACTGGGTGCTGCCGGGGTGTTGTTGGTGCATGACAGAGGAGGGATGTAATTGGTGAATGAGGGGAGTGTCTGGGTATATATGTTGTGTGTGTGTGTTAAAAAAATAAAAAAAAATATATACATATATATATTTTAACACACATATGTATATATGTGTGTGTGTGTGTGTATATGTATATATGTGTGTGTGTATATATATATATATATATATATTTTGATAGGGGCCCCCACAGACCTTAATCTGGCCCTGGTGTTGCTACAGTGTTAATGTAGGCTATGATGTGTAAACTTATTGTTGTATAACCCTCTCCCTTCATCTCTCCATACTGACATTTCTTTGTTACTTTTATGTACACTTCAACTTTGATACAAATCAACATTCAAATGTTATACTCTTACAGGAGACACGTTATATAGGGCAGTGGTCTCCAACATTAATTGAAGTGTGAGCTACTTAGAAAAATGAAACCTCCTGAAGAGCTACTAAAATTGTAGAAAAATAAATCTGGCTAATAACAAAACAATTGAAGGTAATTTAATGAAAATGAAAATGCATTTAAGTATAACAGTGATATTGTTGTTGTTGTTTGTATATACAATGTAAGCACAGGCACATTTCACTGTTAATTACCGGCTCCAAGGAGGTGCGTGCAGTAGAGGAGCAAAAGATATAGGCCGGGCTGGGTGGGAGTCACTCACTCAGCCATAGCGTAGACACCTTGGGTGGAACCACGGGGAAGCATGTCAGGTGATTGCTGTAGAGGCTGCAGCAATCACCTGACATGCTCCCCTGTGGCTCCATCCATGGCGTCGATGCCATGGGGGAGCACACGTCAGAGGTCACTTCCTCCTAGTTGACTCGGCAGTACTGCAGCTAGGTGAGCTACCAAAATGAAGACCACAAGCTACAGGTTGGAGACCACTGATGTAGGGCATAAGATTAAAAGAAAACCCATGGATTGGGCTGTTTCCATGTTGATTAATAAACTTGTCAATTGTGGTCTATTGTAATAGAGAGATACTATAATGTGAAATGCAAAATCCAGGAAAAATATCTTAATATACTTAATGTATATTTCTTATAACCATTTAATATTGTACTTATGTCAGAGAGAGGTAATGGTTCTACTACAACGGGTTGGGTATGAAATACCGACGGTTTACAGACTGCCGGTTCAAATCCCGGCGAGAGAAGCCTGACAGATGAAAATCCTGATGCCGGCTCGTGAGTATATTTAACCCTCCCCTCTCTCTCCCCCTAACCCTAACCCTCCGTTTTGAGTGCCTAACCCTAAGACTCTGGGGGGGGTGCCTAATGCTAACCCCCCTCTCCGTACCTTAATCCTAACCCTCCCTGGGGGCTGACTAACCCCAAGTCCCCCTGGGAGTGCCTAAACCTAACCCCCCCCCCCCCGGGGCAAACGCAGGATAATTAAAGGGGGGTTTCCAAATCTCCAATCTCAGAAAAAAACATATTTTGATAAACATTATATATATATATATATATATATAATACACACACACATACTGTACATACTGTGTATGTATATATATATACACACACATACTGTACATACTGTGTATATATATATATATACATATATAATACACACACACATACTGAACATACTATATATATATATATATATATATATACATAGATATATATATATATATATATATATATATATATATATATATATATTACACACACACACACACATACTGTATATATATATATATATACACACAATTACATGTATATAGCTAGCACTGGTAAAAATAAAAAAAAACCAACAACATTGAATATAAAAAATACAAACTTCCTTTATTTGTAATAAAGCCAGGGCTACTGATGTATTGGAAGAGCATCCATGTAGAAGTACTATTCATAAGCAATTACTCTAGAAAACATCAAGGTTTTCAAAGAGTTAACTGACCATTGTGACTGTCCGGGTTGTGGTCGGAGAGAGCTCCGTGCAGCAGCCAGCGTGTGTAGAGGGAGAGGGTTCAGAAACCTGAGTGCAGAGAGAAGGTTCCCTTCCCTGCCTCAGTGATCGCTACAGTTAACAGAGGTGCTAGGTTTTTTGACAGCCCGTGCGGAGGAAGGCTCGGGCTGTCTGTATGTGCACAGGGGGGGTCTCTAGGTACTCAGAAACCCCCCCTGCGTGCGCTACTGCCCCCCCCAGCAGATAACACGTTGCGATGCCCGGCTAACCTATGTTCGTTATGCCGGGCGTCGTGATTTCGACATGGGACTAATGATAGGCATTGGTATTTAGACGCCTATCTTTAGTCCCATGCTGGGCTTTCAGTGTCGGGATTCTGGCAGTCGGCATTTCGACCGCCGGCACCCTGACTACATCAGCTATCAATAAGCGTTATTAACCACAGTACGTATGGTCTTGACCATCGCGACCATCTTCCTGGCCGCTAGCTATAGCTGTGGGTGGTCACCCACAGCTATGTGAGCGGCCAGAAGGCCGCTCTAAAAAAACAGAAGGCCGAGCTCTGTCAGAGCGTCCGGCTCTGAATCTGGCCCTCAGTCCCATTGAGCATCTGGAGTCCCCACTTTACAACTTACAGAACTTAGGGCCTGATTCAGAGCCACTCGTAAGCGGCAGCTCGTTCGCTCCGAGCGATGTTTGGCCAACTGCGCATGCGTACGGATCGTTATACGCATGCGCGAACCAGTCAGTGCGGTCGAAATTCATGTGCTCGCAAAATAGGGAATGCCTGCTATTTTGAGTGACAGAATGAGGCGTATGTGGGTGGTAACAGGGGAAGGTGCTTGAAAACGGGGAGTGGAGATCCGATCGCAGGCGTACTTAAAGGTCAAAACGGGCGTTTTATGGGTGTGCATATTTAAAACAGCAGCGTCATTGACCACGTCACTGTTTTTTTTTTAGCCAGAACTGCTCGCAAAATTGTGGTAGCAAAAACCAACCACAAGAATAGCGAGCAGCTCATACCCTGTTCGATGTACTCGATTAATCTAATAAGTAGCGGACATGACGTAGGATGCGAGCGGCCAGAGGGCGTAGTTTCCCAAAAAACGACCGCAAGTTTTGTTCGCTCGTTCAGACCTAGAGGCGTGAACAGACCGCAAACAGCGAACGGTTCATTTGAATAGCCACCCCTATTTTCAAGCCGAGCGAGCGCTATTTGCGTCCGGCTCTGAATCTTGTCCTTAATGTGTATAATATAAAGAGCAGCAGATCCTTTAACACACAACCATGAACAATAACACAGGAAGGCGCTTCCAATGTAGTATGTATTAGGGGTACTGTGAAATCCAAGCTATAGTACTGTACGTACTTGAATAAAAATCTTCATACTTATATGATATCTGAACGTGAGTGTGTGTGTGGCCAAGAAATCCATTAGGTGATCTTCTCTTCAAGACACGACCAGTTTATTTTCATCTCTGCCAGACTGGAAATTCAATTGGCCTGCAGTCCAGTACAGTCCGGTGGGCCACTGATATAGCAGTCTGGACAGACTGGATATTTATTTTTTATTTATTTATTAACAGTTTCTTATATAGCGCAGCATCTTCCATTGCGCTTTACAATTGTAAGCATTAATAGAACAAAACTGGGTAATAACAGACAGATACAGTATATAAGTAGGAAGGCCCTGCTCGCAAGCTTACAATCTATAGGGAAATAGGCATTGATACACAAGGATAGGTGCTATATATTGCATTTTGGTCCAGCCAGAATGCACAGTTTCTTGGTTGGCTGCATGATCCAGTCACACAGGAATGTTGACCAAATGTCATGAGGATGTGAGAGAAAGACGATGTGTGAGATTGTGTGTGGACTGTAAAAGGGGATGTAATTAGATATGGAAGCTATGAAGGTTATGTGGAAGGTTCTGGAATCTGATAAGCTTGCCTGAAGAGGTGAGTTTTCAGGGAACACTTGAAGGATTGGAGACTAGAGGAAAGTCTTATTGTGCGAGGTAGGTCATTCCAGGTAGGGTGCATTCCGAGGTAGGGTGCAGCGCGAAGAAAGTCCTGTAACCGTGAATGGGAGCAAGTAATGCATGGGGATGAGAGACACAGATCTTGTGCTGAGCGGAGAGGTCGGGTTGGGAGATATTTTGAGATGAGTGAAGAGCTGTATGTTGGTGTGGTTTGGTTAATAGCCTTATGTGTAAGTGAAAGTATTTTGTATTGAATACGGTAGAAAACCGGCAACCAATGGAGGGGCTGACAGAGCGGGGTAGCAGAAGAAGAACGTTTTGCAAGGAAGATAAGCCTTGCAGCTGCATTCATAATGGATTGTAATGGTGATAGCCTGTTTTTGGGTAGACCAGTAAAGAGGCTATTGCAATAGTCAATGCGTGAAATAATAAGTGCATGGATTCGAGTTTGTGCAGTGTCTTGTGTGAGATATGGTCGAATTTTGAATACGTTTTTTAAATGTATGTAACATGATTTTGAGACAGATTGAATGTGGGGAACAAAGGACAGTTCAGAGTCAAGGATGACACCAAGGCAGCGAGCTTGTGGGGCGGGGTGGATGGTCGAGGTATCAACAGTGACAGAGAGATTAGGTTGGTAACTGTTATTGGCCGGTGGAAATATAATTAATTCTGTTTTAGAAATATTAAGTTTCAGGTGGCGAGATGACATCCAAGATGAAATGGCAGAAAGACATTCAGTGACACGGACCAATACAGATGGAGATAAATCTGGAGAGGATAGGTAGATTTGAGTATCATCCGCATACAGATGGTACTGAAATCCAAAAGAGCTGATTAGTTTGCCAAGAGAGGTGGTATAGATTGAGAATAGCAGAGGACCTAAGACAGAGCCTTGCGGTACTCCAACTGATAGAGGTAGCGAAGATGAGGCAGAATCAGAAAAACGAACAGTAAAAGAGCGATCAGATAGGTAGGAAGAAAACCAAGAAAGAGCTGTATCCTTAAGACCTAGGGATTGCAGTGTTTGTGAGAAGAGAGTGGTCAACAGTGTCAAAAGCAGCAAAGAGATCTAGAAGAATTAGGAGTGAGTAATGGCCTTGGCAGTGACAAGATCATTTACTACCTTAGTCAGTGCTGTCTCTGTGGAGTGTTGGGAACGAAAGCTGGACTGAAGTGAGTCCAGTAAGTTGTGTGAGTTAAGAAAGTGTGTGAGGCGGGTGTAGACAAGTCTCTCAAGTAGCTTGGAGGGGCATGGGAGCTGGGAGATAGGACGGTAATCACTGGAGCCTTCGCACCAGCACCACTTGCCAGTTACATACCCCATCATACCCCATCATCACTAAGGGATCTATTCATAGAGCAGAGAAAAGCCTTGTTTTGTGGTAAATAGGGCTTTTCTCTGCTTGGCGCTATTCATATGGCTTTTCTCTGCTTTGTGCTATTCAGAATGGCGAATGGATTCTTGTTAGGGGAGAAAAACAGTGAAGACAACTGTCTCCCTGCCTTCTCCCAGGTAGTGCCAGAAGCCAATCAGAGGAACCAGAGCATAAGTATATGCATTCGCCGGGTCACCTCCTGCTGGCTGCCCCAGTGCTCCCATGGGCCGTGCTCTGCGCCTACACCGGCTGCAGCTATAGTAAAGTGATAGAGCATATGCTGGGTCACCTCCATCCAGGCTGACCCCTGCCACTGCTAAGATGACCCGGCATATGCCTCCTCCTTACTGCTCAGTTCCCCTGTGCTCTGCCCTACCTACACCCCCCCACATGCCGCCACCAAGATGACCATCATGAGTATCTTCACAGCCCGACACGGCCAACCTGCCTGTCTAGGCACCAGTCGCACGAGGAACTTTACATCTCAGCGGACTCCTTTACTGCAGCAGTATTATAGGTCAGTGCTCCCGCTGCCTATCTTCCACTTTAGGCAGTTTCAGATTCTGATTACACAGCAGGTGACTTCCAAACACCAGTCACCAGTGCAGCATTCAGTACAGCCATTAATTCACTTTCCAATCACTTAATTACATATACATATTGTGCTTGGTGCACCTAATCATTGACTGTAACTTTGAGGCACAATTCCAGGTTACTGTACCGTTCATCGGATTACAGACTCTGGGGCCCATTTATCGAATACCCCAGTTTTCGGAGGTTAATCGCAAATATTATGTTTCCCCCAGATGTATGAAGGAGGCACCACAGCAGATATCTCCGATACATGTTGCGATCCCTCCATTTCTGCAGGCAGCCACATCCCCCATACTGTAGGTTTCTATGGGGGATGTAATGCAGCCAAATTTACCAACTTCCAAAATGCGAAGCATTCCCGATAGTGGCCCCCTCCGCTAACGCCATCTAAACATGGCATTAGCCGCTATAGCCTATGGGCTACACAACGCAAAATTAGCCATCCCCCTGGAACCCTCCCCAGCAATGGCGGCTGCACATGTGCAGTAGCCCTGGCAGCACTCCAGGCATTTACAACTCTGTGTCATTCTTTCTGGACATTTTTTTAACAACTTTTTAAAACCAGCTAGCTTTACATCTTAGAGGTTTGCATCGCTCTTCATTTTGTTGTTCTGTTGTTTTTATCTACCCTTTTTGCATATCACCTTTCTTACATAACCTGTTCTATTCATCTTTTGCAGGTGAAATTCCACTTTCTCTGTAGGAAGGCATCATTTAGCGATCCCACATACACCGAGCCTAATAAGCAGCACCGCTAGAGATAAGTCTTGTGTGAACCAGGAGGAAAGCAAACTAAATCACAGTGCAGAAATTGCCAATGTGTCACAGGTATAAAACTTCCTGACCCAAAAGATTGATATAATTCTTGGAACCACTACTCCAAAAATATTCACTAATAATTATATAGTGAAGTGCTAATGGAAATGTTTTTGGTTTGTGCATTGTGTTCCACTATAAAAAGGTAAAATTATCCTGTTTGCCTCCCCACATTGTCATTTTGTTTGCAAATGATATTACAACATCACAGGGCTGATTGAAGACAAGAAGAATGTTCCTGTAATGCTTAAGTTTATGTTTATTCAAATAACATTTTTATGTGTGAGCCGATAACATCGTTTTTAAGTGATCAAATATAGGTGTAGTTACACTAAATTGATTCTCAGCCCATCTGTTCTGGCAAAGAACAGATCAAAGATCAGACATTGTTTGTGTTTCCCTGAGAATGAAATGGTTACACCCAGAACAATTTGTCTTGATCAGGTCATATCTTTAATCATATCTTCAGAACTCAGGGAAGATAAGATGTGGGGCAGAGCCAGCAGAAAGAGAGAATGTATGAAAGAACATTAATCGTGCAGAATTCCCCAGACACAAATCCTTTTCTACAATCCATTGGTTAGTGACTGAAACAGTAATGTCTTTATCAGGGCTCAGAGATGGTAAAAATAAAAGTACGCCAGATACTGGAACATGGATAAAAATGCTAATTAGAAGCTGCAGACTCTCACCGTCATTGCACAAACCCTCCAACCAGGGCCGTCACTAGGTGTGTGCGACTAGTGCTCCAGCAAAGAGCGCAGGGCTCTGTGGGCGGCACTGCTGTTGATCCACGGCCCTCGCTTCTGGCCAGCAGGGTGCCTGAAACAGCACCCTGCAGTCAGGATCACAGCTGCGGCACCGCTGGAGCTTCCTTTAGATGCTCCTGGCCGGCACCTTGCAGTCTGTGCCACTGATTAGAGCAGTGTTGGCTAACCTTGACACTCCAGCTGTTATGGAACTACATAACCCAGCATGCACTGCTACAGTTTTGCTATTAGGGCATGCTAAAACTGTGGCAGGGCATGCTGGGATATATAGTTCCACAACAGCTGGAGTGTCAAGGTTAGCCAACACTGGATTAGAGCATCCTGAGGACTCTCCAATCAGCTCTGCCCTTACTGACTTGACGTCAGGCGCTAAGAGGAGTGGGACAGCACAGCGTTTTTTAGTTCTGTTATGGCTCTGCCTCCAAAACACCTCCAGATAGGTTTATATGCTCTACATCCAGATCTACCTGTCACAGTTAGGTGTACACACTATTACTGTACTTGGCCTAAGATCACCCTTCTGCCCTTTCCCTCCCATTTTAACCTCTCCAGTTGCAAGGGGCTGTCAGTGTAAGATATAATAACGTCAGCAATATGGAACTATGTAATTTTCATTAACTCTATGGGACATATTCAATTGGGTGGGGGATTTTAACTGCAAAAAAAAAAATTACACACCTTGTGTCCAATCTTGAATTACTGCAGGTACAGTATAGCTTTACATCTTAGAGGTTTGCATCGCTCTTCATTTTGTTGTTCTGTTGTTTTTATCTACCCTTTTTGCATATCACCTTTCTTACATAACCTGTTCTATTCATCTTTTGCAGGTGAAATTCCACTTTCTCTGTAGGAGGCATCATTTAGCGATCCCACATACACCGAGCCTAATAAGCAGCACCGCTAGAGATAAGTCTTGTGTGAACCAGGAGGAAAGCAAACTAAATCACAGTGCAGAAATTGCCAATGTGTCACAGGTATAAAACTTCCTGACCCAAAAGATTGATATAATTCTTGGAACCACTACTCCAAAAATATTCACTAATAATTATATAGTGAAGTGCTAATGGAAATGTTTTTGGTTTGTGCATTGTGTTCCACTATAAAAAGGTAAAATTATCCTGTTTGCCTCCCCACATTGTCATTTTGTTTGCAAATGATATTACAACATCACAGGGCTGATTGAAGACAAGAAGAATGTTCCTGTAATGCAGTCTGTGCCACTGATTAGAGCAGTGTTGGCTAACCTTGACACTCCAGCTGTTATGGAACTACATAACCCAGCATGCACTGCTACAGTTTTGCTATTAGGGCATGCTAAAACTGTGGCAGGGCATGCTGGGATATATAGTTCCACAACAGCTGGAGTGTCAAGGTTAGCCAACACTGGATTAGAGCATCCTGAGGACTCTCCAATCAGCTCTGCCCTTACTGACTTGACGTCAGGCGCTAAGAGGAGTGGGACAGCACAGCGTTTTTTAGTTCTGTTATGGCTCTGCCTCCAAAACACCTCCAGATAGGTTTATATGCTCTACATCCAGATCTACCTGTCACAGTTAGGTGTACACACTATTACTGTACTTGGCCTAAGATCACCCTTCTGCCCTTTCCCTCCCATTTTAACCTCTCCAGTTGCAAGGGGCTGTCAGTGTAAGATATAATAACGTCAGCAATATGGA
Source organism: Taudactylus pleione (assembly GCA_031769625.1). Taxonomy (NCBI): domain Eukaryota; kingdom Metazoa; phylum Chordata; class Amphibia; order Anura; family Myobatrachidae; genus Taudactylus; species Taudactylus pleione. The sequence goes on from JAUIMM010000015.1 coordinate 1,874,742, forward strand.
ACTATGTAATTTTCATTAACTCTATGGGACATATTCAATTGGGTGGGGGATTTTAACTGCAAAAAAAAAAATTACACACCTTGTGTCCAATCTTGAATTACTGCAGGTACAGTATGTGCTCTCCCGATACCTTCGATATAAAATTTTTTAAAAATGGTTGCCGAATGATTGGCACACACACACACACACTGACTGACGGCATCTCTCACCTGTTGTTTTTTTGTTTTGTCACGTTTTAGAGTATTATTACTCATTTTTTTCACAGTCACTTCACATTTATCTTTTTTATGTCATATTATACACGATTTTTATAATAAGATAATATATATTTTTATATATCTATATTATTTCTAGTTTGGTCACTTATTCACTTTATTCAGATTATTTCTGATCTTCATATTTCACACTTGTGTTATAACAGTTATGAGGTTACATTCCTCTCATATTCATTTTACTGTATTTATCATTTTTGTCTAGGTTGTTTATATTGGCTATAGGGGATTAATAATACATCCTCCCATTATTTTAATAAGTTTTTTCATAATATTTTATTTTTATTTTGTTTTTTCTTTTTGTATATTTTATACTTTTCTTTGTACTATTATATATTAAAACTTTTTTTATTTATGATATTTATTATTAAAATATAAATACATATGGGATATGTGACACTCTGAGAATGATATTTACTAATGATTCCATCACATGAATACATTCCCTAAGAGAAAATATGATCATAGGCTATTATAATAACCTAATGGTTCACCTGGTTCAAGGATTATTACTCTATATATTATCGAGTGGTATGAGTAAGGACCTATGGGAAGGCTAATAGGCTGATCCGATTGGTCCCTGCATGAGTCAATCAAAAGGAGAGACACGGACTGTCCTTTGTTTACATATGTGTTTACCAAATAGAATAGCGCTTAGATCTTCTTGCATGTATTAAAATAAGTTTAGTGGATAATGTCAGCAAGAGAACCATGTATATATTTTTTTGTTTTCAATGCCTTTTTCCTGTATTTTCGAGTAGCACGATCAGGAACCAATGGAGAAGCTGATATGATTGATTATAGTAGGGACCAATCAAATCAGCCTAAGGAGAGATATGGATTGGCCGCTATACGTGTCCATCAAACAAAATAACGCTCGGATTGGTTGAGAGGCGCTTTTTAAGTATTGGCAACCCAAGACACTGGTTGATCCTATGAATAAGCAGATAATGCGAAACACGCGTCAGGAGGCAGGCTGCACACACTACTGAGCGTGGGCTTCGTTTTTGACTGTGGAGATAGGAGAGGGACAAACAATTTGTTTGTTCCCTGATTAAGGATCTAGGGTTATAACTAATCATTATATATATATATATATATATATATATGTGTGTGTGTATCAATAATCCAAGTGAACATGGCCGCTGAATCTGTGGATTTGTGATTGGGAATGCAGTAGCGTTGGCAAAGTTAATTTTCTGAGATGGGGCAGCTTTGTCTTTAGAGTGGGAGTCCCACAATCGCGGCAAAATTATGCAATTTGTGGGTGTGTGGCGAGAGACCTAATGCCACAAAGTGCCCACCGCCATCAGCTTCCTGCTGCTTCATCAATAAGTGTGTGTGACAGTGTCAGACTGGCCACAGGTGTACAGGGGAGGGCTCCGGTGGGCCCTAATGTCTGAGGGTCTCACGTCCTCCTCCAGGGGTCAGGTTTCAGACTTTGCACTTAAATGATACATTGTTACTCTACTAGATGGCCAGTAACTTGATGGAGCAACAGGACCATGGATGAACATGGGTGCTTGGTTTATAAAGAGGCCCTGATCTTTGCAGGCTGAGTAGGTCTTCGCTAATGGTCAGCCAAGTCCTCTGTGGTGGCTGGCCACACCCCTTAAGTTCTGGCCCCTACCACTGTATTTCCTGGTGGGCTCGTCAGGCCCCAGTCAGACACTGGTGTGCGACAAGAGATATATACATGTCTTGATGAAAGCGTCAGATTGTTGAAATGTTGGCATCTATCACCGGCTGGTTTGTTTTACACATTTTCCAGAGACCTGTTGAGTGCCCTCTGTTTCCAAGTATACACACACATTCAAAAGTTTGGGGTCACTTAGAAATTTCCTTATTTTTAAAAGAAAAGCACTATTTTTTTCAATGAAGATAACATTAAATTAATCAGAAATACACTCTATACATTGTTAATGTGGTAAATGACTATACTAGCTGCAAATGTCTGTTTTTTAAAGGAATATCTACATAGGTGTATAGAGGCCATTTTTCCAGCAACCATCACTGAAGTGTTCTAATGGTACATTGTGTCTGCCAAGCGTGTTAGAAGACTAATGGATGATTAGAAAACCAATGTGCAAATATGTTAGCATAGCTAAAAATGGTTTTGCTCGTTCGAGAAGCTATAAAACTGGCCTTCCTTTGAGCTAGTTGAGTATCGGGAGCATCACATTTGTGGGTTCGATTATGCTCTCCAAATTGCCAGGAAAAGAGAACTTTCATGTGAAACTTGACAGTCTAGAAATTAAGACTATTCCATGGGAGAAATTGCCAAGAAACTGAACATTTCCTAAAACGGTGTGTGTACTACTCCCTTCAGAGAACAGCACAAACAGGCTCTAACCAGAGTAGAAAGAGAAGTGGGAGGCCCCGATGCACAACTGTGCAAGAAGACAAGTACATTAGAGTCTCAAGTTTGAGAAATAGATGCCTCACAAGTCCTCAACTGGCAGCTTCATTAAATGGTACCCGCAAAACGCCAGTGTCAATGTCTACAGTGAAGAGGCAACTCCGGGATGCTGGCCTTCTAGGCAGAGTGGCAAAGAAAAAGCCATATCTGAGACTCTCCAATAAAAGGAAAAGATGAATATGGGAAAAAGAACACAGACATTGGATAGAGGAAGATTGAAAAAAAAGTGTTATGGACAGACGAATCAAAGTTTGAGGTGTTTGGATCACACAGAAGAACATTTGTGAGGTGCAGAACAAGTGAAAAGATGCTGGAAGAGTGCCTGACGCCATCATAAGCATGGTAGAGGTAATGTGATGGTCTGGAGCTGCTTTGGTGCTGGTAAAGTGGGAGATTTGTACAAGGTAAAAGGAATTTTGAATAAGGAAGGCTATCACTCCATTTTGCAATGCCATACCCTGTGGACAGCGCTTGATTGGAGCCAATTTCCTCATCCAACAGGATAATGACCCAAAGCACACCTCCAAATTATTTAGGGAACAAGCAGGCAGCTGGTATTCTGTCTGTAATGGAGTGGTCAGCGCAGTCACCAGATCTCAACCCCATTGAGCTGTTGTGGGAGCAGCTTGACCATATGGTATGCAAGAAGTGCCCATCAAGCCAATCCAACTTGTGGGAGGTGCTTCAGGAAGCGTGGGGTGAAATTTCTTCAGATTACCTCAACAAATTAACAGCTAGAATGCCAAAGGTCTGCAATGCTGTAATTGCTGCAAAAGGAGCATTCTTTGATGAAAGCAAAGTTTGAAGGACAAAATTATTATTTCAAATAAAAATCATTATTTCTAACCTTGCCAATGTCCTGACTATATGTTCTATTCATTTTGCAACTCATTTGATAATTAAAAGTCAGTTTTCATGTAAAACACAACATTTTCTGGGTGACCCCAAACTTTTGAACGGTAGTGTGTATATGTATGTACGTGTGTGTGTGTGTATGTGTATTTATTGGGTATCAGCTGTCACGAGTTTTGGATAGCCAATAAGATTCGGTTTTTAAATCCGAACGGAACAGAGTAGAACCGAATCCGCTCACCCCCATATATACATATATATATATATATATATATATATACACACACACACACACACACACACACACACATATATATATATACATACACGACAGACGACCAGCACACCAATTTCATGCAGAAAAAAATATTTTATATCATCAGCTTATTTGTCCATAAATGCCACAGACATCGTACGTTCACAGAAAATGTGCAAGGTGCATTAGTGCACAAATAATAATCATAGTACTCGTCATATTAAGTGAACCATCACTGCGGCATCAGTTTATATGGCCCGGCCCGACAGCTGTTTCGGTACCTTCTTCCAAGGGCATAACCACACTGCTGAAACACATAACCTTATACAGAGCCGTAACTAGACTTTTTGGTGCCCTGTGCCAGAAAGAGCATTGGCGCCCCCTCATTTTTCAAAGGGACATGATGTACCCAAAAAGGGGAATTGCCTCATTGGGAAGGGCCAGGAAAGAGATAAGGGAGGCCAGGAGATGCTGGGGATGAAATAAGAGGAAGCTATAAGTGAGAATGATAATAAACAGAGATTTGACAGGCCCAAACAGCGCCCCCTGCCCTGTGGTGTCCTGTGCGATGGCCCTGCCTTATCATCCCAATGAAGTACACCTGGACCAGCAGATAATGACATCACACAGCATTCACCTGCATTAATCACATTACCTGGAACCTCCGTGAAAAGGAGCGCCGCCTCCAACGGGGACCCAGAATTGACACGTGCGGTCCAGCAGAGCTTGAGTTCCACAGACCGGAAGTGACATTGTGGCTGTTTAAAGATGTAACAACTATTTTTCTTTAAAGCTACAACGTATGGATCTGTAAACAGTAAAACGCTTACCAGCAATTCTATTAGACTATAATATTAGTTGTCAGAATTCACTAATCCCGGTGCCAGATGTCAGTACTACATGGTCCAAATGTCACATGGCATAGAATTACAAGGTACAACAAGAAATAGAAAAATGAAAAGCAAAAAAAGAAAAAGAAAATTATACAGATGTGGGAGATATATTATAAAAAAAACAATTCAGATTGAGTTCTTCATTAAGTCCCAGGGGTGATACAGTTCGCAGATCATATATCCAGCGACATTCACTGTGTAACAAACGTTTATTATGATCTCCACCTCTCATGAGAGGGGGTATATGTTCAATCGGCATCAACCTAAACTAGTCTAGGAGGCTATGACCCATTTCAACAAAATGTTTAGCAACAGGTAGAAGGGGCGTGGCCTAATCACTGGAGGCGTGGCCATGCCCCCTTAAGAAAATAAATCAACATTGCTGCAGCGCCGCCAAGCATCACTGTGCGCTGGGGAGGGAGACGCTGTGGGCCCCCCAGCCCAGCGCATATCCAGGGGGGGGGGCACGATCAGGATGATCACTCCCCCCACAGGCAGAGGAGACTGCTGCTGCAATAAGCAGTCTCCCTTTGCAGCCCTGCATTGTGTGCTGGGCTGCTCAGCTGACAGGGAGGAGGGGGGCATCGTCGAACCCAGGCCCCCACAGGGCCCCTCCAGCAAGCCCAGGCAATTAGTACCTGGCCCCACCCCCCTCGGTACCCCTGAGTGTTACTTTTAATACCAGAAAATGCTTTGCGTATAGAGGATCTGTGTAAAGCGATCCGTTCTTTTAGCATGCGGACAGTCTTGCCCACATACAGCCAATTACATTGGGCACTTTATAATATATATATATATATATTATAATGTATTTGCTTTCACAGTTTAAACGATATTGAACACTCTGATTGTGGATCTTCAAAATGTTCAGCTCTGATTATATATCTGCTATTAATACGTCCAGAGCAGCGGAAGAAGACACCACTTTTCAAAGATAACCAGGTTTTCGGCCTCTGATCCCCACATCTGATCTTGTAACAATATCTTTGATATTATGGCTACGTCTGTAGCTAATTAATGGTAGATTTTTACAACTTGTCGACAAGGCCGGATCTGTTTGCACTAGATGCCAATGGTGAAAAATTGCACGCTAGATAATATGTGAACAGAAAAAGTAGTATTGAAAACCAATCTTTCTGATTTAGTGTCTCTCATCACATTTTATTGTCCAACAAAGTAGGTCTATCAAGTTGCAGGCATTTTTCTGTTGCTTGTTTAATTTCTCCGGGGTCATAGCCCCTTTCTATAAATTTCTTTCCCATCTGTTGTAGAGCAATTGGTAATTCCTTATTGTCAGAGGTTATGCGAGTTACTCGTAATAATTGCGAACAAGGTAGGCCTCTTCTTAGAGGCCAAGGATGAAAAATATCTGCCGACCAATAGTGTGTGTGTATATATATATATATATATATATATATATATATATATATATATATATATATATATATATATATATATATACATACATACATACACACACACTGCATATATATATATATATATATATATATTTTACAAACAAATTCAGAGAGTGCGCCAAACTCACTTGTAATGCACTTCGATCTTTATAACCCTTTAGGTGATGATCCTTGCAGTGTGTTCTCTATGATACTTATCTGAAGTCCTTAAATGGGCCAATAATTCCTTAGTACCTGTAGTTCCTCTTTATTCAACCAGAGGTCGAGGAATAGAGGAGCTCATTCAGACTCGCTCGCTAGATGCGTTCTTTCACACCCAGCGTATGCAAATTCAGCTAAGTGACGGCACGGCAGGCGATCGCACAACCAGGCATAAGCACGCCCACTATGTCTTGGCGTGCGATCACTTTGTGTATGCAGATGCCCACCAGCCTGTTTTAAGTCGCCCACTAATGCACGTCATCTCCAGGAAGTGTATGCAAGCATTGGTACATCGAGTAACATCGGAAGTGAACGCAGCGCTTGAGGTTGACTATACCCTACCTCAAACACTGCGATCACTTGAGTGTAAAAAACAGTCAGGTGACGTGTACAATGGCGCTTCCTTTTAATTATGCACACCTCTGAAACAACATTGGGATGCTCAGGCATGCCTGCGTTCGCATCTCGACTCCCGACGTTTCTAGTGGCCAGCCCGTCACCACCCACAAACAGCTTCTCCTGTCACTCACTCTGCTGAGCAGTCTATGCGCAGCGAGCGAACGATTCCCGATCTTTCGCACTGGTTCGCACACTGCGATGATTACGCATGCGCACATCGGCCAGCTACGAGCGAACGCTTCTTAGCGTCCGGGTCTGAATCAGGCCCAGAGTTCTTAAGACAGTTTTCTCCTCTTTGGAAAATTCTTCCTATTTGATGGATCACTGAAAGTTTATTCCTTTAATTTGGATCCTGGGATCAAATCCTCATACCATGAAAGCACACAGAAATTAATATGTGGCCATTGGCCATATTTCTGTGTTAAAATATTTAATTCTTACATTGGATTTCAATTTAAGAACATACTTACCTAACATCACATAAGTAGCAGTGTAACACCTCTAGTAGTGTGATATAATAAGCCTACTGTCTCACCCTTAGAAAGGTATGAGCTCTCACAGGGCCGTAACTAGGGTAGTGCAACCTGTGCCATGGCACAGGGCACCGCAAGGCAGGGGGAGCGGTTTGGGCCTGTCACTTTTCTGTTTATTATCATTCTCACTTGTAGCTTCCGCTTATTTTATTCCCAGCATCTCCTGGCCTCTCCTATCTCTTATATAGCCCTACCCCATAAGGCCATGCCCCTTTTTCAGGTGTGCTATTTCCCATTTAAAAAATAGGGGGGGGGCGCCAATGCTCTCTCTCTGGCACAGGGCACCAAAAAGTCTAGTTACGGCTCTGAGCTCTCAACAGTAACGGTCACCCCAATGAGTATTTCTGCAGCTTCACCCTATGCGTTTCATCTTGTGGTAGATGAAACGGTATCATACAGTAATCTGCAACTGCACTGTAAATGTGGGAATGTGAACTGTAGTAAGTCAGCCAGCAGATTAGGTTTCTTAGGGAAGCCAGCAATACATAGAGTAGCTTGTCTATGGATAAGCTGGTGGGGTATTCTAGAAATACTAGCTAGTATCTGATGCTGGACTACTTGTTACTAGGACATGATTTTCTCGCTTTTGATTAACCACCTGGATGAACTTATTTCAAGTGACGTAACAGAAGGAGGTGCCTAGATAACCAACGCCTGTACAGTGACTAACTTTGGCATCACAAAGGTTACAGACTCCTTGACACTTGATTGGAATACTGTAAAAAAAAAAAAGTTCTACACGCCAGGTCTACTACTGTTAACATGAAAAAGAAACATTTAGAAAAATTACTTTACTGTACATGCTCACTTACATTTTTGGAACTGCAGTGCAAATACAAACAGCCGCACCACAGCCTCTAGCCGGCTCTCACAATCAGCTGTGGGGGCCTGTCCACAGGCACAGATGGTGTCTCTCTGCATCCTTTCCGTCAGGTCACAGGTGGTGGTCCAGAGCCAGACTCAGTATAACAGTGGGTAGGCAGCAGCGACAGGTCACAGGTGGCAGCCAGTAGTCCTAGGGCTCTCTGACCCTACTCACGCTGGGGAATCAGGGAGAACACGCAGCTCAGCCAGCCAAATCCAAGATCGTGCTGGCCAGCTTCTGTGTGCCTGCGCTGCGTGGAGCTGCGATCCTGGCCCGGAGCAGCTGAGCCAGTAGAAAGCTCCACTCCCGGCTCACAGGCATGCTCAGCACAGCTGCTGCATCATCTGTGGTGTGGCTTAGTGGCTATATTAGAAACTCTGTCCTCAGGATCCCACACAGGTCACATTTTCCAGGTCACCTAGCAGGTGCACAGGTGTGTTCATTTCTCACTGACACATTTTAAAAGATCCACAGGTGGAGCCAATTATTTCACTTGTGATTCTGTGAGGGGGCCTGGAACACATGCACTGTTTGACAGAGTTTGAGAACCTGTGCACTAGATCTTTCAAAATCTGCAAAAGGCTGGACAATATGCTCTTTGTCCTGGATCTTGAACAATGTGTTAAAATCCTGGACAATCCAGCCGAAAACTGGAAGGGTGGTAACCCTAGGTCTTTTGCACACTCATGACAATTTGCTTATCATGGACATTAGGTGGGACAACTGTTGGACACATTTTTCTTACAAAAGAAACATTAATGTGTTATCTTTGAAGAAGATAAGAATAATCATTATCCTCATTATTGTCGGATACACAGTGCTCCTCATCCATATTACCAGCTTCCACAGTAGCATCCTCAGTTGCTGTGTCTAACTGTAAATCAGCAGCATTCCTACTCACCCTCACATTTCCAAATGGTTCAGAAATTTTTGAAGGAGGATGCTGTGTTACAGTTTCCAAGCCACTATACTTATGGACACCCTTACACTCTCCTCTATAAAGACACAATTCGTTCTTCTTCAGCCTCAATTATGTCCTTTCCATGCCGCAACAGGGCTCTATGCAGCCAACTTCCGGCACCCCCTACATGCTTGATGCCTATGACATCATGCCCAGAGGAGGGGCCATCGGTTCCGGTAAATATAACAGGCACCCAGCAAGTTACATGCAGGTGCCATGGGGAAGCAATGGTGCTCTCCACAGTGCCCTGCACTCTGTGCGACAACAGCTTTTGCACACCCCTAGTTATGACCCTGGAACTTATAATGGAATTTTGGAGGTGACATTACACTCTGTGCAAAAAGATGGTGCATGGGAATTTCCAGAAGATGCATGACCGTGTTGGGCACTGGTAGGCATTCTTCTAATATATGTAACAGCAGTAGCAGGACCACTACCATCCTGGAAATGGTCTGAGCATATCAACATATTCATCACTAACTTTTTCCATAATACTCAAGTCAATAGCAGTTTTACCTTAGACAACAGCAAATAGCGGGCCCTATAGCAGTACGCTATGTTTATAGTTACGCATTTTAGTGATGATCTGTAACCTGTGCATGCTACCAAGTCACACTGCACATGAGTTAAGGTACATTGTGATTGCCACGACTCCTAACTTCCCACCATCGCTCCCTGACTGTCAAAGGGCGCAGGCATGTTGCAGCCGTTTTTTGGGGCACGTCTCAGCCTCCATCTGCAATCACGTATGCAGTGAAAATGGTTCCGTTTTTATGTCTTCGTTTCCACAGCCATAGGGTTACTCAGAACGGTGATAATCAAATGATATGCGACCAATGCTGCGTCTTTGTACGCAGATGCTTAGATTTGCAAAGCTGCAGGTAGGTGTCTTAGTACAATTCTCGGCGTATCTGACATTTGCATATTTTCGCACAGCAGCTACATATGGGGATCACAGATACAATGGCATTAGCATACACGATTGGGCCACTGAGAGAATGGGGGCCAGACCTCCTCTCTGACCAGCAGCCGCTGGTGTAAAACTTCAGTGCACTGTGGGTGTATTTTGATTCTATTAGGAGCCAAAAAGAACGGGTGGCACTCAAAGCAGTGTCAGTTACAGAAGATACCATCTTATTTTATTCTTCGTTCCCCTGGCCTACTCCCATACATTCTATTGTGTCCTGTAAATCATATCCTGCATGGCAGCAATAAAAACATCATTCATGAGTCAACTAGTTATCACAAAGAACCTTTAACCTTGTACATATACTTATCTTTGAGACATAAAATAAGCACATAACATCTGAGTTCATAGGTTAACTATAATCACTGTTTATTGTAAAGATCTAATACGCAAGTGGTTGTAATAGTTTTTGTATAACCTTAGTAATATTTATATTAAGTTATGTTTTTTTTTTTAAAAGATATTGAGGTATTTTAAAATTAAGATATTTGTCACATAAAATAAAAGTATCCCTGATGTCTCATCAACATTTCCATTTGCACTACTGCAGGAAAGCTCTTTAAGCTTTTAAATCGAAAGGGAAAAACAACAGATGTTACCAGGGTGGTTTTAGACCATGTGGAGCCCAGGGTGAAAATTTTGTTTGAACTGTAGTTGAGAATTGAGGAGGCAACTAAGAAAGTTCTTTATTAGAATGACCAGGCTAGAACCAGAAGGTGACCGGTCTAGAACCAGGAGATAACTGTACTGGAGCTGGCCTGGGACTAGGAGGTGATTGAGCTGGGACCGGCTAGGCTCGGTTCAGTAGTGCTGCTGGGCAGATCAGGACCAATAACTGATAAGACCAAACTGGGACTGGTGTTGCTGGAAACAGTAGTGCTGCAGAGCAGGTCAATGCTGGAAGCAGGATTAACCTGGCTGGGACTGGTATTGCTGGGAGTAGGAGTGCTGCAGAGCAGGGCAGAGCTGGAAGCTGAATTAACCAGGCTGGAAGTGATATTGCTGGGAGCAGTAGTATTTGCATTTAGCAAACATTTTTTCATCTAACTTTATTTATTGACAGACCTCGATACATACAGTATACAAAGAATTTGTGTTACAGATAATTCCATGATATGTAATAGAATAAAGGAAAAATCCTTTTCATGTCAAACTACCACCAAATAAACTATGTCTTTTCGTGTGTTAAACTTAAAATGGGAGGCAAGGCGCTGAGAAATGAGGGCCTGATTCAGACCCGCTCGCAAGCTGGTCGATAGTGGCCCAGTTCGCATGCGCGGCGTGCGCGAGCCCCGGAGCAATCGCAAAAAGCACTCGCTCCGGCACTCGCATCCAAAAGGGGCAGCTGTCGATGTTGATTGACAGCTGCCCCGTTTGGAAGGCGGGGAAGGGGGGTGGCTGAGCAAACTGAGGCATTCCTGCAGGAACGCCTCCGTTTGTGGGCGGCCCTACTGACATCACTAGTGATGTCAGTAGGTGGACTTCCTGCTCTATTAGTGCAGGAAGTCCACTGGGGCTTGCGGCAACGAGACCCTACCGCAAAGGTCTCGTCGCAAGCCCGATGGTCGCGATGGTCTTGACCATCATCATGGCCGCTCGCACAGCTATGCGTCCGGCCAAGAGGCCGCAACAGAAAAAAAAACACGCCCTGATTCAGAGAGAGCGCTCGCTTTTTGCGAGCGGCTCTGAATCAGGCCCGGAGTTCCATGGTTTTTAAGCACTGATTGTGATTCAGCATCAGACAGATTTGCAAAGCTGCACGCAGGCTATAGATATGATGTATGCACGCAGGCAGCTTTGCAAATCTGTCCTTGCTAATATGCAAATGTAGCAGGAGGAGTAGGACACCCTCTGCTGCATTTGCAATCCCAGCACTGCGACCGAGGTCGCAGGCTGGGATTACCATCGCAACCATCGGTGGTCGACGCAGTCACTGGCCTTGCCACTTCTGTAGAACCGGTAGGACATGTTACCATTTCCGAGAACGCAGCCGCCCCTGCACAGCCCCATAAATGCATATTTTGAGACTCTTTATCGCCATCTATGTCCAGATTCTTACAAGCTTTTGGGATTTTTATCAAATACATGGTGCAAGCTTCGCTGCAAGATAGTAGTTCATAACATTGAGATGCCAGGACGCCTGAGCAGAAACAAGTTCTGAATCACCAACAATCTGATTCTTGGTAATTTCTTAGCCCAGAGAAATAGTGAATTGCTGTGCTGGATAAATTTGCACATTGATATGGAGATCTGGCAGTGTTTTGGGGAGGTCTAAAATAAATGTGAAATGTGGAAGGAACATTCATTTTTATCTAGGATATAAAATTGTGACTCCATATTCCCAAGTGAGACTAAATAAATAACTGTAGAATGTTAGCCTCGATAAGTTAATGGTAAGGATAAGTGGTTCCTTTTTTCTGAAATCCGAAAACACCCAAACTTGGGGGATCTGAATGAGTCAGAGTCCCAGCTACGGTCTTCCTGCCATATTCAGATCTCAGAATGAGGCAAAAACTTAATTTTCCTGGAAATGTCAGATCTCACATGTTTTGGAATGGCATTACACCCCTGCTAGAAACAGTCTGGTTATGGAAAATACAGGGGTACCCTACTCATTTTGTCCACTGTATTCCACAACCAGGACCAGCTCAGCAGATCCTTGTGCTGGTTTATATAGAACCAGGATAGTCTCAACAGAGCCCAGTGTTTGTTATGCATGGTTCTCACGGATCTGTGCATCTTTCTGTCTTTCTGTGTAACTCGGACCTGCTCAGGCTAGACTCGCTAGCCTGAAGCTGGTCTTTTTGTTTCCAAGTTTTCAGGCAGAAATAGTGTGCGAGTTACACACTTGCACTCTATAACATTGCCTGACTTGTATTGCTCACAATGGCAAAACATCTGGATGCATGTTTTGCCATTGCGAGTTGCGGGGGTGTGAGAAACATGCGAGATTGCATGTTCTCGCACCCTATTACATAGGGCGAGTTGCACAAATGTGAGAGTATAGCTCTATACTCGCACATTTTAAAAACTCGGACCCTATTACATCCCACCCCAGATACAAAAAGGACGACACTAATTTGCTCGACATAGAAAAAAGGTCAACATGACAAAAGTTAGAGTGTTATGAAACACCTGCCTATCTTGCATAAACACAGAAGAACCAATAGCTGAGGTCTTCTGCCTATAACCGTCCTTATTCCTTAAGAGAACTATACTCTCACCGGTACGGAGATGCTGCCAGGTCTTAAACTCAGAGCAGTAGAGGTTTATACAAATGACAGGTGATCACATGAACAAGGCTTGAATGGACCAACATGTGCATAGATAATAACAGCAGTAACTGATAACAGGAAACTGTAACATGATAGCAAACAGTTGTCACGGTTCCAAAAGTAAGTATGGTGATATTTAGAAGTTAATATTTGTAAGAAATATGAGGCATGGATAATAACATCAGGAACTAGTAACAAGTGATAGCAAACAATTATCACGGTTCCAAAAGTAAATAAGGTTATAAATAGAAGTAGATGTTTTCAAAGAAGCATGAGACCATAGATCAGACCGACAAGGCACACAGCAACACAGGAATCCCAAAGAATTGAATACACCAGGGTCAGCAGGCTAACTCCAAGCAAAAAGCTATAACCGGCAATGAGTGGTAAGGCTGGAGGCCTAATAACGGTGAGAGAGACAGTGTCAGCCAGAGTGCCCAGCCTCCCTAAATGAAAGATCCTGTGCAGCTGGAATGTTGCACATCCACAGGGTCCCAGCTGCTAGGCCCAGCCAGAACCAGAACTTCCTGTGTTTGCTCCAAATTCCTGTTGCCTAGCGACCCCTGGCCAGGGCAGCCGGCGTAGCGCAGCGTCCCAGTCGCCTGGTAACAGCTGGGACCCGCTGTGAAGAAGAGCCATAGCGGACAATTCAGAAGGTCAACATGTTCAAAAGGTCGACACAGAAATGGTTTACACAGACATGGCTGCCACTTTATGTTTTCTAATACTAATTTTCACCCTCACCCTAACCCTCCCCTTGGTGCTTAACCCTAACTGGCCATTTATGTGTTGACCATATCCATGTTGACATTTTGAACCTGTCGACCTTCTGGTGTCAACCAAATCATTGTTGACCTTTTGTATCGCAACGCTGTACTCCAAATACCCAGGTGCAAGACGATATGGCGTTCGTGGCATATTGTGGTTTTCCTTTATGCTCTCTTTTGTGACCCCCCCTTCAAGTTTCCCTCTCATACTTATTAAAGCTGTACTGTTGGTATGTACGTCGGTATACATCTCTGATTTGATGCGTGGATTCATTCATATTGTTAGTTGTCCAAGTGTATTTGATCCGCTGTCCTTTCACCCACTGTTGTAATTATTTCAGTGTATTTACCAGCCTGGTAATTTACATCTAATAAGAGTTATGTTAGACTTACCTAGATAACTCTTTTTCTTCGAGATCCATAGGGTCCACAGGGATACCATGGGGATATTACGGTTGGAGACCAGACAACAAACAGTTAAAGCTTCAGCTCCCAGGATGCCTTGGGTCCTCCTCCATATATACCCCGCCCTAGCCATAGGACTTCAGTTTAGTTAACAAGCCTCAAGGAAGGAGAAGGAAAGATGGGAAGAAAGAGCAATCGTACATCAGAAACACACAAAATGAGGGAATCTGTGCCGAAAGAAAAAAATTTACCCATGCAGCCAGGTCTGTCAGGGTGGGTGCCCTGTGGACCTTGAAGAAAATAAGAGCTATGGTAGACTTACCTAGATAACTCATTTTCTTCAACAGGGTCCATAGGTATCCACAGGGATACCATGGGGATGTCCTAAAGCAGTTCCCCTAGGGTGGGGAACGCTCCTGAGCAGAAAGGAGAACTTGTCACCCAAAAGGTAGCATCATGAGAGGCAAAAGTATCAAAGGCATAGACAACAGACCATGTGGCTGCCTTGCACAATTGTTCAGCAGAGGCACCACGACTAAATGCCCATGATGGGTCAACAGACAGAGTAGAAATGTGTTGACACCGTGCTTGGGACAGGGAGATCAGCCTGTGTGTACACCTGAGAGATAGTCATGTGCAGCCATATCGCCAGAGTCTGCTTATTAGCTGGCCATCCTCATTTGTGAAAACCATATAATACAAAATGAGCATCTGATTTTCTAACAGAGTTTGTATGCTCCACATAGGTACGGAGAGCACGAACTACATCATGGGAGGCTTCACCTACAAAAAGATCTGGAGCCCGAAAAGCTGGAACAACAATTCCTTAATTCACACGAAACGGGACACTACTTTAGGAAGGTAACCCTTTGTATGAAGAACAGCTTTATCCTGGTGAAAAATTAAAAAATGGGGAGTGACAAGAAAGCCCTGCCAACTCAGAGACTCTGCGTGCAGAAGAGATAGCGAGGAGAGAAAGTGCCTTTGCTGTCAACCATTTCAAATCTACAGAGTCCAAGGGTTCAAATGGGGGAGCTTGCAGCCCCTTAGGAACCAATGTCAAATCCCACAGGTCTACCGGTGGAACAAAAAGAGGCTGAACTCACAGAACTTCCTGAAAAAAAATCTGATATCTGGTAATGAGGCAATCTTCCACTGGAACCTGCATCTTCAAAAAGTAGCCAGGTGGAGTCCACGGGCTAAACCCGCCTGGAGAAGAGCCAGTATCCTGGAAATCCTGAACACCTTTAGGATCATGCTTTCTGTAGGCACACCACTAACCAAAAGAATACCAGACCCTGTAATAGATGAGGGCAGAGGCAGGCTTTCGTTCCCTAAGCATTGTCTGAATTACAGAATTGGAAAATCCTTTTGCTCTTAAGATGGAGGATTCAAGAGACATGCCGTCAAAGCCAGACGAGGCAAGTCCGGATGCCGGCAGGGACACTGCATTAGCAGATCCTGCCATAGAGGAAGAGGATACAGACTGTCTATCGACAGATTCTGTATGTCGGTGAACCAATGAAGTCTGGGCCAAGCCAGAGCCACCAGTTTCCGCCTTCCTGCTTCAATTTCCTGAGAACTCTTGGGACGAGGGAAATCGGAGGAAAGAGATACGCCAGCTTGAAGTCCCATCTTACTGCCAGTGCGTCCACGAAGGTTGCAGATGGGTCTCTGGACCTGGACGCGTACCTGGGGACCTCGTGGCTGTGACGTGATGCCATGAGATCTATTTCTGACAGACTCCATTTGTTTACCAGAAGTTGAAACACTCCAGGATGGAGAGACCACACTCCAGCATGTATATCCTATCCTGGCGAATTAGGAATTCTGCTTCCCAATTGAGTACTCCCAGCATGAATATTGCAGAGATGGCCAGAAGATGACATTCTGCCCAAATCAGAACCCTTGTCACCTCTTTCATGGCTGTGCAACTTCTTGTGCCTCCCTGATAATTGAGGTAGGCCACAGTTGTTGCATTGGACTGGATCTGAACCGGCTTGCCCTAGAGCAGGTCCTTGAGCCCTGATAAGTGCTTTGTATATTGCTCGGACTTCTAGAATGTTTATTGGCAGATGACTTTCCTGATTTGTCCATCTTCCCTGAAAGGTGTGACGAACTGTCACTGTTCCCCATCCGCGAAGACTGGAGTCTGTGGTGAACAGCACCCAATTTGCAATCCAGAATGGGCACCCTTGGTTCAGATGATCCCTTCTCAGCCACCACAGGAGGGAGTGATGAACCTCTGGAGTAAGAAGGATCCTCTGGGACTTTATTCGATGATACTGTCCGTTCCACTTGGAGAGAATCAATGTTTGCAGAGGCCTGGAATGGAACTGAGCATACCCCACCATGTCAAAGGTGGATACCATTGATCCCAGGACCTGCATTGCTAGCAGAATGGATCCCCCTCGCTTTCAAAGCAGCTTATATATTCGCAACGATAGGGCCACAATCTTGTCCTCTGGCAGAAACACTGTGTGCAGGAGAATCCAGAAGAGCTCCCAGATGTACCATCTGCTGTGTTCAAGAAAGTGACTATTTCTTCCAATTGATGAGCCAGCCATACTTTTGTAAACAGGCTATGGTCAGTTGAAGATGGTTTTGTAAAATAACCAGAGTCATCCATATATGGCAGAATTCTGACTCCCTGAATAATGTCATGACTGACATTATTTTGGTAAAACCTGGGGAGCCGTAGATAGGCCAAAGAGTAGAGCCTGAAATTGGTAATGTTGCTGAAGGACAGCAAACCGTAAAAATTGTTGGGTGGGATGGAACATGCAGATATGCATCCTGAATGTCCAGGGAAACCATGTAATCCCCCTGATCCATTGCCAAAATAATTGATCGTAGAGTTTCCATACCAAACTTGGGTACATGGGATAAACCTGTTGAGGGTCTTTAGATTTAGTTAAGGGCAATAAGCTTCATTCGGTTTCTGAATCAGAAATAGATTGGAATAATAACCCCTTCCTGTTGCAATACAGGAACCGGGACTATTACTCCCACCTGCAGCAGGGAGTAAATGGCTTCCTGAAAGGCCAAGGCCCTGACCACATCTGATGGGGGATCTGTGTAAAAACAACTTCTGGGGAGGATGCCTCCTGAAAGTGAAGGCACACCCCTGAGAGACCACTTCTCTGACCCAGACATCTGTTGTTGTTTGATGCCAACAATCCGCAAACTGAAGAAGTTGGCCTCCCACCCTGGGATCCCCCAGGAGGAGGCCCACCCCAAGAGGCAGAGGATTTGTTATGCGGCTTAGAAGCTGGATGTCTTGAAGGCCCAGACCTCTTAGTTTGTCGTCTTGATATTTTGCGAAAACTAGATGCCTTAGAGGAAGGCTGTTCCCTTGCTCGTCTCTGAGAACCGAAGGACCGAAAAGAAACCTGTCTAGACTTCATAGTCGCCGTAGATGGCAGACTTCCTGATTTTGAAGCCGCCAGAGTAGCTTTTATTTTATCCAACTCTGCTCCAAAAAGTACTCTTCCATAGAAAGGTAAAACCTCTAGCGCCCTCTTTGATCCTGTATCAGCTTTCCAGAATCTTAACCAAAGGGCCCTTTGTGCCACTATTGAAGCTGCTGATGCTTTAGAAGCTAAAATTCCAGCATCTACAGCAGCTTCTCCCAGATAGGAAGCTGCTTCCCGTATATGGGAGATATACATCATTTGTTCTCTGGCAGCATTTGGTAAAGAATTTTACCAATGTTCCCATCCATTCTGCAACCACTTTGGCTACCCAGGCTCCAGCCATAGCTGGACGAGTAACAGCTCCAGATGACGAAAAATAATATTTTAAGACATGCCTCAATCATTTTATCCGTGGAATCCTTCAGGGAAGATGCCGATGGAATAGGCAATGTAGCATTTCTGATTAAGTGTGTTACATGAGTATCCACAGTAGGAGGTACCTCCCGTTAAGTACGTACAGAAGCCGGGAAAGGATACAACGATGTTATTCTCTTATTCACATAAAACGTTTGTCAGGGTAACCCCATGCCTCATCCATAAGCTCAGTGAGTTGTTCAGATTCAGGTAACTCCGTTTTGACCACCTTCCGGTGGTGTTTAAACACTGGAGCCTTCTTACTATGAGCTGGTTCATCATCCTGAATGTCTAGGATTGATTTAACTGCCTTCACCAAAGAAGGAACATCCACTGTGGATGAATGGTCCTCCTCCCCCAATTTAGACTCTGGATAGGAACCTTGTGCATCATCTGAATCCATATGTTGAGTAGACTGATAAATAGCTAACTTGCGCTTAGGCACCTTAGTAACTACCGGTCTGCTATCAACATTAGACAGTGCCATACTCTCACTAGAATTGCCATCAACATCCTTCCAGGCAAAATGCATAGGAGGTGCAAACATAGCATGCTGTGGCCACCCCATCCAAGGAGGCATAGTGGGAGCAGCCATACAATCCACAAACTGCTTCATTAGCTGGGACAAAGAGGATACCCAAGAAGGCTCTTGTCCTGGAACAGGTAAACTGGACTGGTTAGGTGGCCCTTTACAACAGACAACACACAAACCATCCTTAATGTCCTGAGGTAACAAATAAGCCGTACATGATTTACATGAAACCAGCACAGAGGGCTCCCCCCTCCTGTATCCCTTTATCTTTTGACATGTTCAAAATAAAGGCAATAATTGCAATGTTATGTGACAGCCTTCACAAAACCTTAATGAATGTGAAGTACTGAGAAAAAGACCTCCACCCCAAGAGGACGGATAGAAAAACAGTGATGGGTATAATTGACAGACAGAAATAAAAACAGTGGGAATGATTCAGAGCCGGACGCTATTTGCGCTCGCTCGTTCTGAAAAAGGGTCCGGCTATTTAAATTGAGAGCTCGCTCTTTGCGGTCTGTTGACGCCTCTATGCCTGAGCGAGCGAACGAAACATGCGCTCGCTATTTTGTAAAGACGCCCCCTGGCCGCTCGCATCCTACGTCATCTCCGCTATTTATTAGATTAATCGAGTACATAGAAAGGCGTCTGAACTGCTCGAGTGCTTGTGGTAGGAGTTTCCTACCGCAATCATGCGAACAGTTCAGGATAAGAAACAACCAAGTGACGTGGTCGATGACGCTGCTTTGTTAATTATGCACACCCTTAAAACGCCCGTTTTGACCGTTTGGCACGCCTGCGTTCGGATCACCACTCCCCGTTTTCAAGCACCTTCCCCTGTTACCACCCACAAACGCCTCATCCTGTCACTCAAATTAGCAGGGACTCGCTATTTTGCGAGCGCTCGATTTCCGACCGCAATGACTGGTTGGCACATGCGCATTACGACCCATACGCATGCGCAGATGTGCGAACATCGCTCGGAGCGAACAAGCGGCCGCTTACCAGCGGCTCTGAATCAGGCCCAGTGTCAATACAGCAGCTAGCAAACGGTCACATACAATGCATATGTAAAAAATTACAATCGACTCTAAATCAACTACACAGACACAAAGAAATGGTAGGATATAGAGCACTATGGACCTTATTCAAAGTCGGATGCGAGCACCGATGCGCTCATAACCGACTCGATGGTTAGGCCTGCGAACGCGCAGCGGCCACACTGCGCGTGCGCAAGCCCCGGAGCGACAGAGAAACTCTGTCCCCCCGGAGCTCGCTACCAAAGGGGCGGCTGTCGATGTTGATCGAAGGCTGCCCCCGTTTGGTAGGCGGGCCGGGGGGGTGGTTTCCAAAACGGAGGCGTTCCTTTACAAACGCCTACCGTTTTGTGGGCGGCCGCAATGACCTCATCAGTGATGTCAGTGGGGAGCATCCTGCTCCATCAGAGCAGAAAGCTCCCTGGGGCTTACAAGTGCCCAGACCCAACCTTAGGGTTTGGTCGTAAGCCCCGATGATCGCGATGGTGACCATCAACCTGGTCGGTCATTAACTGTGGGTGGTAACCCACAGCTTAACGATCGACAAGGAGGCGGCCATTCAGGATGCAAGCGGCCGCCCTGATTCAGAGCGACTGCTTGCAACTAACGACCGCCTCTGAATGAGGTCCTATATACATTAACCAAGGGAGAGGTATACAGGAAGACTGACCCAAACCCTCCTGAGACCAACAGCTACAGGGCACACTGAGCGTGGACCGTGAGCGTCTCATATACACATGTGGAGGGTAGTCGGAGCAACCCAGACACGCAAAACCCTTCGTAGGGACTACGTTTGGGCTGGGGGAATAGCTGCCGGGGGACCGCCTACCTCCTCTAAGCTGCGTTAACCAGCCGGGTACACTGGCTTCGTGGCAGCAGAAGCGTCTGCTGCAGATCCACGGTGTCGGACAATAAGGCCCTGGTGGTGTAGTGAGGACGTGGACAATCCTGGGCCTTGACAGCAGCGGCTTCTGGTGCGTCTCTGACACCAGAAGCATGGACTGCAGCGTCCGATTCCCCGTAAGCGAGGAATCGCCTTACCTGACCTCTCTGTACATTTGGTTGCTGTCCAAGTTGCAGCATTGCTGCTTGCAAGCTTAGCCGCGACCCGCCAAAATCACCAGCCCAGTTACTGGTGTTGCGGGCCGGCGGAGGTAGATGGAGTCGCAGTATATGTAACTTAATTCAGACACTTAGTACTGCTAACCCAAAAAACATAAAATAAAATAAAACAAAATAAAAGCTTAGGACTGCCAGAGCAGTCCCCTGTTATAAAGGTGCGTCTTGATCCTGCTGCACCAAACGAACAACTGAAGTCCTATGGCTAGGGGTGGGGTATATATATGGAGGAGGACCCAAGGCATCCTGGGAGCTAAAGCTTTAACTGTTTGGTGCCTGGTCTTCAACCATAATATCCCATGTTATCCCTGTGGATCCCTATGGACCCTGAAGAAGAAAAATGCAACCTCAAAAATAACTATCAGTAACTCATATAATACAATCATCATAGCAAAGTAGTATAATTTGGTCATTTTAAAATGAACTACATTCTGAAAATACATATTTCAATGAAAGACACTAGACGAATAGTAAAAAAAAAAAATATTACATTTTATAGTCGGAAACAAAAAAGGCACAAACAGAATGCACAAGCATCGGAACTGTGGTACAGCACAAACTGAAATTCCTGCAGTAGTGTCAGAGAGAAGCTTACTCAGCCACACTGGGGAAAAGGCAAGAGGGTAGAGAGTCTTATCTGCAACAATGACTACTTGGCCAATAACTGCTTTCGTTGCTGTTCCAGGAGGGCTTCTAAGTGATCTGCTCTCTTGACTGCTGCCTGCAAGACAAAAAGACAACCTATAAAGGTAGATAACGCATTATACTTCTGTGCATTATACTCATGAGATAGACTGACTGTTTGTATGGTCCAGCTGCTAGCAATAAGTCCCAACATACGCTATGTAGACAAAAGTGACAGGACACTGACAGCAAATAGATCAACAAGATGTTATTGACGTCAGTACTTTGTAGGTCCACCATGTGCAGTGATTACTGCAGACACCCTTCTTGGCAAACTGTCCACAAGTTCCTGGACAACAGCAGGCAATATGTTTTGCCATTCTGCCTTAAGTACAATGACCGACTGTGACACTGAAGAAGGTGGAGTTGGTTTAGAGCACACACGTCGCTCCAGTTTGTCCCAGAGGTTGTCAGTGGGGTTAAGATCTGGACTCTGAGCTGGCCAGCCCATCCGGGTTACCGGATTCTCTGTATACCAGTCCAGTGTCGCCCTGGAACCATGACAGGTGGCACTGTCGTCCTGATAAAACATTTGTCGTTTCCATAGAACTGCAAGTGCCTGGGCCTCCCTACGAAGTGTTCTTGTCGAAACCGCCACATTAGTGGCCACTTGGAACTCGTGTGCAATGGTATGCATGGGACCATTTTGCTTGCGCGGGGGTGTCCAATCACTTTTGTCTACATAGTGTATATTATTTCTTAAGCTGCATACACAACGATTTTGTTACCAACGATTTTATGAACGATTTTCTGTCAGATTATCTGTCAGATTTTTTTAAAGTGTAATGAACGATTTTTTTGAACTACAAATGATTTTTGCATATTCCCTTAATGAAAATTGTTCAGTTGACAAGTCTGACTGGACTACAAACGTGAACGCGCATGAAGGATAATCGTTCATTGTTTGACTCAGAAAGTGAACGATATTTTCAAACGATTATCGTTAAACAATATAGTTTAACGATAATCGTTCAAAAAATCATTGTGTGTGTATGCAGCTTTACCCTTAAATAATGGATCTAGGAGAGCAGCTGTGTGTCATATCTCAGGGCAACAGAACTGTACTATAAATAGGTGAAAAGCTGTGAAGTAGCAGGAAATCTAAAGCAATATATTTAGTAAAAGATGTAGAAAGACATGTACAAGCAAATGAATGAACGTTTCTGTATAGTCCAGGTCTCTTATTATGCTAGATATCCACTAACCTCACACTGCTTCCGCAAACTGTTCATGGTCTCTTCTTTCTTCACTATTGCAGACTTTACCCTGAACATAGACAATATAATAAATAGTTATTATTTATACATTTCTTTGAAAAAGCCTCTATGCTAAGAGGCTAAACGCATCAGCACTATAGTACTGGAGTACTTTTGGATATATACGGAGGTGATATGGCAAGCTATTTCCTTAATCCCGCTGGGCTGTAATTGAACTCCGGAGATATACAAGTGGCTCTAGCAGCTGTCCAGGAATGGGAGATTGCTGGTGCAGCGTACCCCGGCTAAGGACACCGCATATACGATTCCGGATAAGACAGACGGACCCAGTGTTGTAACTATGCAAGACTTGGGATAAAAACTCTCTGCCAGCTTGCTATTCCTGTTACATAGGAACTATGTGTTACATTTTGTGCATTCCATTTCACACGGATTTTCTATTCTTCTTACCTCTGGACCCATTCATATGGATTTGATACTAAGTATATTGGAGTAACACCGATTTTTGCTCAAAGAAGGCTTTTTTACAAAGTATCAAGATTAAGTTTTTAACATTATTTACATAGCCGCGGTTATTGTTATTGATTGTGTTACATCTTAAAATGTGATTTATGGTCAATTATATTAAATGTATTTAATATAAAATTACATTTTGATAAACAAGAAGACCTGACTGTTGTTGATTTTCTGCCATCTAACGGTCCAGTAGTTTAGTATCACATTAGCGCAGTCTTATTTGGTTTTTCATCATTATTTATAAATAAGCAAGCATTGGCTAAGAATATGTCCATTACTTATGACGTACAACTTTCTGTTTGCATTACCTCTATATTATATAGTTTTGTAAACGAAAGCCACTATCCTTTGTAGGGTTGCAGAACATAACACTACTGTGGCATTAGGAATAAAAAATATTAATACACTGCTTACATTTCACAACGAAAACTCGTACAATGAGGCAGAATGAACACGTGATCCATCACTTAGATCTAGCATAATTATATTGCATTTTCAAATACAGATTTTGGGCTTGTAGAATTATTTGTTATATCAAGAAAAAGTACAGGATATGACGACAGTTAGAATCATAATTTGTCAGCTTCTTATCTGTACAAATGCAAGCTACTACTGCTCCATGTCAGTAATTGGCTGGTGGTGAGGCATCGGGCTATAATGTCACAGCCTAGAGCAGAGGTTCCCAAACGCGGCCCTCGAGGCTCCCCAAAAGTTCAGGTTTTAGAGATATCCATGGTTGAGCACAGGAGACTAATTAGTACCTACAGTAACACCTGTACTCAACCATGGATATCTCTCAATAAAACAAACTGTTGGGGTACCTCAAGGACCGCGCCTGGTAACCTCTGGCCTAGAGTCATGCTCCCAGACTGATGAGTAGAAAACACCACGCTCACCATGCACCTGCTATGGTAAAAGGCACAGGAGGGGGGCACCAACAGAGTACCAGTCAGCTGGTACTGAACAGAGGACTTGTCAGGGTCCAGCCGGGAATCGGCACTGCCTTACCGTCACGCCGGCTTCCTTTGACTTCCCGGGCAGTCGGACGGCTGGTGTGGCGGCAGAGCTGAGTAGTCTCCGAGTCTAGGAGACTGCAGGTGGTCCGGTGCCGGGGATCGGAGTTCCCGTCGTGGGCGCTGCCATGACAGTCTGCCCATGTGACAGTACTTCCGTCCCAAGATAGGCGAGTTATCAGCTGACACTGTGCACCTATCAAAAGGTCCTGTAGGGTATATATTCGGCTCTCATTCTTCAGATAACTGCCTGAACAACGGTTGTCTCCTAGTGCAGATTATTTGAGGTCCAGGTTCCTTTGCTCCTTGTGTCTGCTACAGTATGCTTAACATCTTTGCCTGTGTGCCAACGTATCAAGTGATCTCCCGTGCTACAGTGTTTACCATCTCTGCCTGTGTGCCAACGTCTCTAGTGATCTCCCGTGCAACAGTGCGTTTAACACCTCAGCCTGTGTGCACAACTACCAGCATACTTCCTGTGCTACAGAGCATCATCACACTACTGTTGTAAAAGTACTGCAAGTGCCAGTCCTCAGCGCAAGGGTGCGTCAGAATACCTTCTCAGGGGTTTCATCTCCCAGTGAAAATATGAGATATGGTAAGAACTTGTTATCTCTATTTCTACGAAGTCCATATGGTTCCACAGGATACCTTGGGGTATAGGCGATGGCGGCAGACATCCAGGCACCACAGAGTTAAAAATCTTCCATCCTCCCAGGACTCACTGGGGTCCCTCTCGTATACCCCGCCCCCGAGCCCAAGGCACTCAGTTATGTCACAAGCCATAGGCCGGAGGAGGATAAAAAGAGAGAAGAAAGTCTGGAACACACGAGAAATCACATTCTCACCAGAGGGAGCCGAAGCAATAGCCAGAAGGAATACAGTCTTAATGGTTAGCCATTTCAAATCCACTGAGCCCAGTGGTTCAATGGCGGTCCTTGAAGAATCTTCAAGACAACAGCCAGATTCCATGGTGCCACAGGTGGAACAAAGGGAGGCTGAATAAGAAGCACCCTTTGCATAAAGGTGCAGACATCAGGAAGCATAGAAATCCTACGATGAAACCACACTGAAAGTGCAGACACCTGTACCTTCAGGGAAGCTAGGCGAAGACCTTGGTCTAAACCCACCTGTAGAAAGGCCAGAACTCTGGACAATCTGAACACCTGAGGAGCATAACCTCTAGTGTGACACCACTGGAAGAAAGCCCGCCACACTCTATGGTAGATGTTGGCAGATGAAGGCTTCCGAGCTCTCAGCATGGTGTTGACCACCGAGCTGGAGAAACCTCTGGAACTTAAGAGGGCAGTCTCAATAGCCACGCCATCAAAGACAGCCGACTCAGGTCCAGATGAAGGCAAGGACCCTGAGATAGCAAGTCCTGATTTTGAGGCAACAACAGCGGAGTGTCCACTGACAGACTCTGAAGATCCGTGTACCAGTGCCGCCTGGGCCACGCTGGAGCAATCAGCGGTAGCGTGCCGCCTTCTTGCTTGAATTTGAGTATCACTCGAGGAAGAAGGGAGAACGGAGGGAAGAGGTACGCATACTGGAAGGTCCACTTGACCAGCAGAGCGTCCACTAGACAAGCCTTTGCGTCTCTTGTTCTTGGCCCGAACATTGGCAGTTTGTTGTTGTGTCGTGAGGCCATGAGATCTATCTCTGGAAGGCCCCACTTGTTCACCAGTAGCTGACACACCACCTGGTGAAGAGACCACTCTCCTGGATGCACGTCTTGACGGCTGAGAAAGCCTGCTTCCCAGTTAAGAACTCCTGGTATGAACACTGCTGATATTGCGGTGAGATGCTTCTCCGCCCATAGTAGAATGCGGGACACCTCTGTCAGAGCCACCTGACTGAGAGTCCCTCCTTGGCGGTTTATGTATGCCATCGTGGTGGTGTTGTCCGATTGTACCTGCACAGGTTTTCCTTGCAGGACCTGTCTTGCTTGCTGGAGAGCCTTGAATACTGCCCGCAGTTCCAATATGTTTATTGGAAGAGCAGCTTCTACCGATGTCCACCTTCCCTGAAAGAAGTGTGGACCCATCACCGCTCCCCAGCCTCGGAGACTGGCATCCGTCATCAGAAGGGCCCAGTCTGCATTCCAAAAGGGGCGCCCCTTGTTCAGGTGAGCCGTCTGTAGCCACCAGGCCAGAGATAATCGCACCTCCGGGGAAAGCACCATAGTCTGTGTCTTTATGCTTTGGGGCGACCCATTCCATCTGGAGAGGATCAGCTTCTGCAGAGGTCTTGAGTGAAACTGGGCAAACTCCACCATGTCGAACATGGATACCATGGATCCCAGTAACCTCATTGCCGAGTGAATAGACACCCGGCGACTCTGCAGTCAAAGACGGACCTTTGCCTGTAACGCAGAGATCTTTTCTCCCGTCACCAAGATGCTCTGATGTTGGGAATCCAACAAAGCTCCTAGATGGAGCATCCTCTGTGATGGTACCAGGTAGGACCAATTTATCAGCCAGCCGAGAGACTGCAATACAGAGACTGTTAGTTGCAGATGGCGCTGAAGTTTCTCTGAGGACTCCGCCAGTAACAGGAGATCGTCCAGATAAGGAAACAGGCAGACTCCCTGCAACCGCAGGTGGGCTGCCATGACGGCCATCACTTTGGTGAACAGCCGAGGTGCTGTAACCAGACCGAAGGGCAAAGCATGAAACTGGAAGTGTTCCTTGACCACTGCAAATCTGAGGAAGCACTGGTGTGCTGGGACAATAGGGATATGCAGATAAGCATCCTGAATATCCAGCGACACCATGAAATCCCCAGGTTCCATTGCTAAAATAATGGAACGCAGGGTCTCCATCCTGAACCGAGGAACCCTCAGAAATTTGTTGAGGGATTGGAGGTTGAGTATTGGCCGGTAGGACCCATTGGGTTTCTGCACCAGAAAAAAAAGATTGGAGTAATACCCCAATCCCTTGTCCTGATTGGACGGAAGGCCCGTGGTGAAAAACCGGCTGGGAGGCCTCCTGCGGAAGGAGAGGGCGTACCCCTGAGAGACCACTTCTCTGACCCATGTGTCTGAAGCGGTCAGACACCAGCTCTGGGTGAATTTCAGAAGTCAGTCTTCCACTTTGGGGTCCCCCAAAGAGAGGTCCGTCCTGTCAGGCCGAAGGTTTGTCATCGGACTTGGGAGGAGGACTTCTGGTACTCCAAGCCTGCTTCTTAGGCTTTGCAGGCTTCTTAGCGGCAGTCCTTCTTGGGAAGGACCGTACCCTGGACTTATTCTGCGTTCTGTAGGGCCGAAAGGATGAAAAATCCGACCCTGATGGGACTGTAGCTGATGGCAAGCATGCAGACTTAGCTGCTGCTAGAGTGGCCACAATTTTGTCCAGGTCAGGGCCAAATAGGACTTCTCCATTGAAGGGTAAACCCTCCAAACTCTTTTTGGAATCAGCATCCGCCTTCCAAGACCGCAGCCAAAGGATATGACGCGCCTGTCTGACCAGATAGGGGAAACACCATAGCATCACCTTTAATATCCCTGAAAAAGGCATATTTTGATTTGGCTACAGGAGGTACGTCATCCTCAATAATCAAGGCCGTGCACACCGCACGTATGAGGCCTGGTATATAGACCTTAGACTCCATCTGTCTGGGTCCGACAGGTCCAACATCTCACAGTCACTTGTCACATCATCCTGATCACCCTGATCATGCTGAGATTGCAGCTGACGCTTCTGCGGCCGCAATGACGACTCCTCTTGTAAAACATCCGACAGATGTTGCAAAGAGTACACAATGAGCTAACCCACGCAGGTTCATGGATGACCTGAGGGGGCGATATCGGGAAACTCTGAGGTACTACCAACTGTCTGGGGAACCCCTGAATAGGGGACGACACCATAGACTGCTGTGACTGCTGTCGCCAACTGGCCCACTACGGTTGTAAGTGCCTACCAAAACGAGCCCACGGTAGCTTCTGCACAGGTGCAGTGACAGAAATTGGCCGTGCCTGTCTAAGACACGCCGTACATAACCCATCAGAGTTACCATCACCCTCTGCCAGTGGAACGAAGCATATAGTACACTTAGGCTGAGTGGAGAACTCAAGCTCACTGTCAGACATCCTGTGTGACCCGGAGCTGTATGTGACAACCGCACTCACAATAAACTGTATAGTGAGGTAATAACCCCCTTGCAACACCGCACCGCAAGGGCTTTAGCAGAGAAGAAAGGGATAGTTAAAAAGACTGACAGTTGTGAAAGTGAAAGTAACAGGCAGCAGCTAGCATTAAGTCACATACAATGCAGAATACAAAAAACCCTGCACTATCTGCGCTTTATCAACTACACAGACCTGAGTCTGGTAGGAAACAGCGCTGCATATACTGACCTTGCACCGGAGGAGAGGTATGCGGGGGGGACCCAGACCACGATGCCGCCGTTATCAGCGTCCAGCAGCGCTTGCCAAGTTGTTCAGAAAATGGCCACCGAGGAGCAGAAATGAGGCTGGTCTGGGGGAGGAGTGCATGCAGATGCCCAACCACAGTGGAGAGGCCATGTGCAGCAGGGGAGGCGCCGGCTGCCGAGCAGGGAAAGCGTGCTCCCCTGGCATGCATTTAACCCCTGGGACGCTGGACATTACTGTTTCTGTCCAGCCCGCTGTCCCAGGGGGTAGTGGAAGCGCAGGGATCAGTAGCCTGGTCCACACTGCAGCCAGTCCCCAGGGAGCACCCTGCCTGGGGACTAAGGACTGTGT
Source organism: Taudactylus pleione (assembly GCA_031769625.1). NCBI lineage: Eukaryota > Metazoa > Chordata > Amphibia > Anura > Myobatrachidae > Taudactylus > Taudactylus pleione. The sequence goes on from JAUIMM010000015.1 coordinate 1,903,893, forward strand.
TATTCGGCGAGGACCCGCCGCGGGACCTCGCCGCTTACCTGCAATCCCCTTGAGTTCGGCCACAGTCCGGGCAACCGGGGTCACCGCTAGCTGTGACCCCAGTTACCCACCAGGATCCCTGGATCAGCACCGGCGTTCTGGTACCAGCGGGGTGTAGGAGCGACGACATGGACGTCAGAATTGACTGTCCATGTTGTTCACTCATTAGGTGTGCAGCCACAGCTGCGTTGAAAAACTTCAGGGGCCTTAGAGACCCTCACTCTGTACAGTGCATCCGACTTCGGCCAGGCACCGACGAAAACTGAGTGCCTGAGGCTCGGGGGCGGGGTATAGGAGAGGGACCCCAGTGCATCCTGGGAGGATGGAAGATTTTTAACTCTGTGGTGCCTGGATGTCTGCCGCCATCGCCTATACCCCAAGGTATCCTGTGGAACCTGAAGTAGAAACCTTCAGTACTATAGTGCCTCGTATTAGGCATTCCTCCCAGGGCCCCTGTTATTTGTGTCTCCATTCCCACGGGGCTTGGGCACCTGGTCAAAGGACCGCGACCGGCTTGCAGGGTGCAGCTAAGCCCATATCCCACTTGGAGGGGTCACTGGCGAACACCACCTTGTAGGTTAGACTCCGCACCATTGCCCAGGTCTCGTCAACACCCAAGATCTATGGATGAGGAGAACATATATCCAGGCCCCTCGTCTCCGTTTCCTCCCGCAACCCAGGTCCACAGCTTCCAATACCTCAGATCCAGTCGTGATAGAGCTTAATCAGATTCATGGTAATAGGCTGTCCTACTGGCATTCCCTGGCTATGTCATTTTTATCCTTATCAAAGTTACTGAAGGCAAAGTGCTGAAACGCAATCAGCTGTTCACTCTTATTTTGTAGATTGCACTAGCTGAATGACAGAAATGAGTTACAAATAGAACAGTTTTTATAAATGACCCAAATTCACTTGAAAATGTGTGTTTCCAAAATTCAGACCCCATCTTGTATTCAGAATACCCACATCACTACGGAACTTTACTCAATCAGTACATGCCTACTTTTCACACCTACCATCCGGGGGATGAGAGAGGGTAAACACAACATGGATGTGACTTGGGGACAGTGTATGATGGCGCTAACTGCATAATCTTTCTCCCAACAAGGTAGGCATGACTTTATTTACGTTAATCAAGGAATATTGTCCAGGTGGATCTGGCTTGATGCGATCTGCATTGTTTGCTTTATGCCAGGAGATGTGGCTTGACAGTAGAAGTAAATGATAAAGTTACATTACATAGTTCATAAAAAATAAAATCTTTAATAAAGGATCAAATGACTAAGACATGTACAGCCATGGCCAAGTGCTCCATCATACTGGAAAAGGCATTGTTCGGCACCAAATGTTCTCACAATTTTGCCTAAGAACACAGCCATGAATAAAGAATGGTACCAAAACATCCTCCAAGAGCAACTTCTCTCAACCATCCAAGAACAGTTTGGTGACGAACAATGCCTCGGGAACAAAACATCAAAATTTTGGGTCCATGGCCAGGAAAATCCTCAGACCTTAATCACATTGAGAACTTGTGGTTAATATTCAAGAGGCGGGTGTACAAACAAAAACGCACAAATTCTGACAAACTCCAAGCATTGATTAGGCAAGAATGGGCAGTCATCAGTCAGTAGGTGGCCCAGAAGTTGATTGACAGCATGCCAGGGCAAATTGCAGAGGTCTTGAAAAAGAAGGGTCAACACTGCAAATATTGACTCTCTGCATAAACTTAATGTAATTGTCAATAAAAGCCTTTGACACTTATGAAATGCTTGACATTTTACTTCAGTATACCATAGTAACATCTGACAAAAAGGTCTAAAAACACTGAAGCCGCAAACTTTGTGAAGACCAATACTTGTGTCATTCTCAAGACTTTTGCCCATGGTTGTATGTGTCTATTTAGAAATAAGTTGCATATGCCATGTAACATACATTTAAATACAGGCAGAAATAAAACGCGAAAATGGTTAAGTTATTAAATACCAAAAATCCTTAAAGGGACATATCTGCCCACTGCTCATAAGCTAGGCATTTAAGCTATCATTTACAGGCTTTATTTCCACAGAATTACAGTTTATATGTTTACTAAAAAGTATATAAATAATAAAGTCCCTGAAACACCTGTAGGTTATAGTACTGCAATACACGTTTAGGCCTGCATAAACACTCAAAGGCAGAAATTTAGTGTCAGTTCTAAAATATGCATCAGTTCTCACTTGTGTATTTAGATATGTTTGAACAAGACATTAATGGTCATTGCTAAGAAAAAGTAAGTGTGTGTGTGTGTGTGTGTGTGTGTGTGTGTGTGTGTGTGTGTGTGTGTGTGTGTGTGTGTGTGTGTGTGTGTGTAGATTTCACAGTGCACAAACAGTTTAAAAAGCATGGAAATGAGTTAGGCATGGCACCCATATAAAGAGCCCTACAGTATAATTTGTTTTAGGTGTATTAATGATAAAATCTCCAATGTGGATCCCCTGTGATATGTCCTGTCCATCTGTAAGGGGACACTACATCGCAGCAACAGTGTTATGGCTATGGAAAAATTGATGGATTTGGAAACAAAATGAAATGTGACTGATCCCGACTTACTGATCAGGGCCATAACCTGAATGCTTAAGGAATACTAGGGGGTAAATTTACTAAAGTGAGAGTTTTTAGAAGTGAGTTTTAAGACTGATGTTGCCCATAGCAACCAATCAGATTCTAGCTATTATCTTCTGGAAGGTGCTAGTTAAATGTTAAGTAGAATCTGACTGGTTGCTATGGGCAACATCACTTCTAAAGCTCACTTCTAAAAATTCTCACTTTAGTAAATTTACTAAAAAGTGTTGTAGTGCTGCCTGGGGCTTGCTCTCGCATAAGTGAAAAAGTTGGTTGGGTACACAATCAGAAAATGAAGTGTAGTATGGATTGAATGTATTCTAGGACACCGGCATAAAATACATTTTGAAGACAGTAATTTGCCGGAGTTACTATAATGTTATGAAACATATTAATGTTATCCTCAGTGATATAATTATGTTTTGTTTCTTATTTATCCACGATAAAAGAAAATGTAAATGTATTCCTCTAGTTTATTATTCCCAAATGCCCTCATGAACCTCTTGGACAACGCAATCGTTACATGCGTGTCACCTAATGGCCAACATACAGCAGGATCTGTTGGAGGCCACAGAGCCCCCCGGACATTAGAGCTGTGACGCTGTAAGCTGGCCGGAGAGGGAGGGGCTGGAGTCCAAGTATGGGGCGGTAGGGAAGGAAGATTGGGAGTTGTTGCAGTCATCATGTGAGGGAAGAGGGGCTCCATATTGTGTGCTCAGTCTATCTTTGTGTGACCCTTCATCTGTGTCAGACCCTCCTGTGTGTCACCCGGTCTGTGCCATCATGGGCATATCTGTGTGTGTGAGTTAGTATCACTAGTATGCACATGACTGTGTGATATGCTGGAACTTTCTGGAAGTAACATCACTGACAGGTGGAAGGGGTCAGAGTTCTCCCCAATTACATTCCAACATGATGACTTAAATGTTATCAATAGCAATTTTTATAATATAGAATTAGGTGAATTGAGAGCAAAATAAACGGTCTGGATTCTCTACACATTTGCGGTTTTAGCGGGACGTAGTCAGGATGCCGGCGGTCGAAATACCAACTGACGAAATCCTGACAGTGAAAGCCCGGCATGGGACTAAAGATAGGCATCTAAATACCGACGCCTATAATTATCCCTACACCGAAATCCCGATGCCCGGCACGTCGGGCGCTCTTAGCTGCTTGGGGGGGGGGGTTGTTAGGTTTAGGGACTCCCAGGGGTGACTTAGAGTCAGGCGCCCCCCCCTGGGAGGGTTAAGGTTAGGCTAGGGGAAGGGGGGTAAGGCATCGCCAGGGGGGAGGCTGGGGTTGGGCACCCCCGCCCCCCTTCCCAGGAGGGTTAGGCACTAGGGGGTGAGATTAGGGTTAGGCACTACTAAGGGAGAGTTAGGGATAGGATTAGGGGGGGTGGGGGGTGGGTTAGGGTACTTACTTACCCTAGTCGGGATCTTCATCTGCCGGCCTTCCGGCGTCAGGATTTCATCTGTCGGGCTTAAAGCTGAATCGGTATGTAATACCGTCTGATCTATCTTATCAAAATAACAGATTACACAAAAACTACTAAATGGGACCCATCAAACAGCTAAACGCTGGACGGTAACTTTCTGGGAACGAGGATTCACTTAGGAAATTCCACCCAAAATTACCTCTCTCTTTCATCCTCTTCCCTGTGCAGAGACTACACAGTTCCTTTCGCCCCATCTTAAAGCTCAAGTGTCTCAACAATTACCTCAAGGTGCCCAGCAGCTGGGAGGAAAAAATTGTGATTTTACACAGACACACGGTGGACTGGATCATTGGATCCTAAAGTGCTTATCAAATCTACGTGTCGGGGAAAGATCACTAAAGGGCAGTAAGTTGGCTTGAATACTAAGGAAACAAGTAACTTGCTACATAACAGGTTGCCTGTACAAATGGTTACATAATAAGTTTTTGCTGCCATTTGCCCCAATCTAATTAAAAAGCTTCAGAAAAAAAGAGATTATTCCCTCCAGCACACTGCAGCAATATCAACAAAAATACTTGAATCCTACATGATAATAGAAATTCAGAGGTATTAGTAGCATACATTTGCAAATAAATGATAAAGCGCCGGGCCCACGTCAAGGCTCCTCTATACCGGCGTCCCTAACATTAAGGGGTTCACGTACGAGGCGCAAGGCAGCCCAAAAGAATCCAGCCAAGGACCATCTCCAAGGCATCACACGAAAAAGGGAAAAAAGGTGATATTGAAATGTAAAGTATAAATGTGTAAAGATAATCAATTAGTGTTAATATAATGAGAAAGAAATAAAATTACATAAATAATAAACAAACAAATAGAAAGGTGATGAAAAAATATCTATGTAAATTAAGTGGTGATGCCCTGAAAAAGGCCCAGCCAGAGCAACTCCGGGAGTCCCACGCCCAAACGCTCACCCCAAAATAATTATTGCTACCTAATAGTAGCACCCACTCTGGGCCATATAATTATAAATTAATGTACTGCATAATAACAGCACATTAAAAAGCTTACCAACTGGGAATTAATTACAAAAAGTGGATATGATACAGCGCTTATGAGAACTAATTTACTAGTTAATTATAACCAGATGAAGTGCAATAGATGGTTAAAATTAAAATGTTTAATAATAATTGTAGAAGTAAAAATTATCATGCATAAAATATGAACCAATCATAAATGCTACCCCTACATATATAAGGTATACAAATGGAAGAGTGTCAGAGATATATTCTCTAGGACTCCTTAGGGTGACAGTGGTAGGATATTAGATATTCCAATTGGATAAGTCTCTAACCAACTCACGATAGTGGGGATCCAAAGTGTACTAGAGCGGCATCATGCTCTTATAGTGTCGCTTGGAGTGGTGAAACATAACAGTCCAAATGGTAGCTTAGAAGTAGCTGTATAAGTCCATCTGTCCCTTGGTGATTGCCCAAACAAGATTGTATGGTCCACGGAGTCTGTTCCAGATAAAGACTGACAGCAATGCGAATGATCCAGATGTATCCATCAGAAGGATACATCTAGAGAATATTGAGTGCGACTACACTCATTTATTACAGCTGCTGTGGAAAAAACTGCCCATCTGGAGCGCCTGTTGTGAAGTTAACCTTCACACATTTTCCTGGAAATTAACTACTGCCTGCTTTTGGAAGAGACAGCCGAAATTGCCTGTACAATATATGGCTTTCATAACACTGTTATTGTGCAAATTTACTGACCTATAGAGCTGAAGTGGTTTATATATGTGATCAGGGCCGCCATCAGGGGGAAGACTGCCGGTACTGGAGTACCAGGCCGGGACACTCGGGGGGCCCGCCTAGCGCCTGCTAAATACTGCCCGCCTCTACTAACCCCCTGGCCGCAAGTGGCACAGTGACAGGCCTGGCGGCATCCTCTAGTATACACCTGGCCCCGCCGCAGCCGCACATTAGTCACAGTTAAGTGACTTGTCAGTCACCTCACCCAGCCGGGCCCGGCAGCCGGCCTCCCGCTCCGCCTCCCACCTTACTTGGCCAAACAGCAGTGCCCGACACTGCTGTCAATAAAGTTTTTCCGATTTCCCTGAAGCCGGCGCGCATGACGTCACGCAGCGGATCGCTGAATGACAGGAGCTGCAGAGGGCGAGTGGTGTGAGGACTGAGGAGCCAACCGGAGCATGAAGACTGACAGAAGTAGCATGGAGCGAGCGAGGTAAGTTAAAGTGTGTGTGGACCCTGACTTAACTAAAACATGCACAGTGTGTGTGTGTGTGTGTGTGTGTGTGTGTGTGTGTGTGTGTGTGTGTATGTATATATATATATATATATATATATGTACGGTAGCGGGGGAAGGGGGGTTGTGGGAAGTGGTGGGGGTTTGTGAAGGTTGAGGGGCCCCACAATTGAATGGCAATATGATGGCAGCCCTGTATGTGATACAAGGTTTTACTAATATAGCTATTGAAAGAATTAGCTTTATGAGCAGAGATTAATTGAACAACACTATCCAGGCTAAGCTGTATATTTAAATTGGGCACCATCTATGTGATCAGATTCTCATGTTAAATTTAATAATTGAATACTACAAAAATGTGGATCAGATGATCTGTATTGTGCCGGCCAGCAATGGTATTTTATTGAATAGTAATTTAAAGTGTATTTTAAATAAATTTGTTTGGACAATCATCGCCTCCATTTCTATATTTATTTAGTCTTTTTTGTCTGGGGATTGGTAATTACCCCAATTTAGAGGCTGCAGATTGTTAGTGGAAGTAAATCGTATCAGCTCAGCGCCAGCTGCTCGCTTGCTTTGTTTCCATGCTAGAAAGCCTGAGTCTGTTAGAATCTACCACAAGGTGTTAAAGACCTATTTCTCCAGGTGTGAACCGGTTTTCAGCCTTACCAGGGTCTTATCCTTTTTCAGCTCTCAGACTTCATTCCCTCAAGGTACAGGTATTGGCTCTTTCAGTAAAAGATTGTGGTCCTGAATGCCATTCAGACATTTCTTCAGGGGGTTCTACATTTCCATCCACCCTTTGTGCTTGTTCTTCAGGCACTCCAGAAGCCTCCTTGGATACGGTAGATCTTCATCGCCTGAATTGGAAAATTGTGTTTCTTTTGGCTATGTCCTCCAGCCAGGAGGGTTTCAGAGCTTAGTGCTTTGTCCCACAGGTCTCCTTTTCTCATATTCTACCACAACCGGGCAGTTTTGTGAACCAGTTTGACCTTCTTACTGAGGCACCAGTTAGCACATTAACTAGGAGATTTTGATCCCTTCCATTCCGAGCCATCCAAATTCTGGGGAATCCCTTGAACATGGTCTTTGAGCGGTATGCGTTCGGCATCCTGGCAGTCAGGATGCCGATGCTCCTATTAACGGCGCAGAAATCGAGCGCCGGCATCTCATACCAATTCCCTTTGAACCTATGTTGACAGTACTAGGTATGTGTGTCACACAGATATCTTGTATGTGCTCTATGATGCCAATAGATGGGGCTGGCCGACATCCAAGCAGACCATTGCCTGTTGGATCATTGCAGTCATCTGACAAGCTTATGTTTTGGCTGATCAGCTTGTTCTTCTCTGTGAGGTTTCCTTCAACCAGGTCGATGGGGACTTCCTGGACAGCTTGGTGCCGCATTTCTGCAGAGCAACTCTGAAAGACGGCTACCTGGTTCTCAGCATATACCTTTGTAAAGTGCTACTGCTTTCACACCTTCACCTCTAGGGGTGTTCGTTTTGGCCAAAGGGTGCTAAATACATGGGGACATTGGAGACGTCCCTAAGCTGTCTAAGGGAGCACCCTCCGCTTTCTCAGAAAGACATATTATTTGGACGAAGATGGCCCTCCAAACCTGTGAGTTTTTACCGACAGGCTGCCATCTGAGTCTCTAAAGTAGTCAGATGGCCAGGCATAGGAGCACTGGCATCCTCCAGAGTGGAAATACGGTTCTCAGTGTTGCCAATCCTATCCCGCATTTTTTTCATGTCTTGACTGATAAGGAACAAATCAATATGGATTTCCGCTATGCTGTCTGTGAATCGTATTCTGAGTCCATCATAGCCTGCAGGAGTTGTTCCATAGTAACAGCAAGTGTTTCCGAAAGGGCTGAAGAGGAATGTAAAGGCAATAAAGACAGCTGAGAGTAAGATGGGACCGGCCCAGGGTTCAACGAGTGAGCACAACAAGACACTTTTTCAAGGCTGCCGTGGCCTTCGGTTTCCGTCTCATCAGGTAAGTACAGGAACAAGAAGTATAGAGCCGGAGACTGAAGACCATTCAGCAACTGTGGCTATAGGAGGTAGGTACATGTCTGTAGGAGACACCTACAGAGGAGCAGTAGACAAGTCTGTATCATAGAGGGAGTGAAGGGCAAGGGAGGGAGAGATGGGATACAGCCCCCTAGGGAGTCAGGACCTACAAAATGATGCAGGTAGGTATCGAACAGCACATCAACCACCTCAGGAGTACAAGAGCACAGTAAAGGTCACGCTTCCTGCATGCATTCCTGATCTGAGCTAGGTCCAAGGACGCAACATCGGATCATCTGCAATCCCTTCAGCCGGCTGAGTAAACATGGGGTCATGCAAGCTGGCTGCCACAAATGAGTAAAAGAGGCCAGGAAATCTCAGTCAGCTGACGGAGATCCTGGACTCTAAAATCCACCCAACGACAGCCCCTCCCCGCCAACAAACGACAGCAGACTCTCAATCACTGACAATAGACCGTGGGATTGCAGACCTGTACTGCATATGCGCCACAAGAAGAGTCAGGCACGTGCAGATTCCCGATAATTGAGAATCTGCGTGATCCTGGTCACTGCAGCCACAGCTGAATCACCCCCTGAAAATCACTGTGCAGACCAATACTGAAGACCATGTGTAGCTGGGCTACCATCAGGGAAGGCATGCCGGAACTGGAGTCCCGTTCCCAGACAGAAGGGAGCCCACCCGCAGTGGCACTGTGTGGCTGCGATCACTATCCCCTGTTGTTTGTAATCTCCGTATGCTAAGCTTTGCCAGGATCAGAGTTTGTGAATTTATTATGCTGTCTGCCACAGTCAATGTATTGAGTGCTGAGCTGCTCATGAGACCCCTGGGGCAGCTGCTGTAAGATGAGACAATGAGGTAAAAATGCTAATAATGCACACTGTTTAATGCCAAAGTTTATCATGACTAACTCCGTATTTCATGTATGCGGCTGTTGAAAAAGTGATTATAACAGAGCACTTTGGAAGAGATGAGCATGTGACAGTGTGTGTGTATGAATCCAGCTCCTCAGTTCCAGAACCTGTGTAATTTAAGAGTCTCAGTTTTATCGGATTTTGTGACAATGCGTGTGGCCGTAACGTAGTTCAAACCTAGACAAGAACCTAATTCTGGTCAAACTACACCACCATGCCAAATTTGGTGGAGCTAGGAACAAAACTCTGTGTGTGTCTGTCTGTTTGTCCTGCACAGCCACTTTCTCACTTATTACATAGATAATTTAGGTTTTTATTTATTTTAATGTTTATTTCCTGTTTTTCCCTTTATAATTTTCATTTTATATTTATTTATTTTTTACTTCATTGTTATAGGTCACATTTATTCCATTATTTTGACCCCAATCTCTCGGCACATATATCAGACATACCTTACATTAAAAATAATCACCTCCTTAATTAATCCCATATTACATAACAAACATTTTATCCAAATTGTAGTGCTCACATTATTTATTTTATTTTCCATACAGGCACACTCTTATTTATTTATACATACTTCAGAAGTTAATGTACTGTAGTGATCAGATCTCATACTCACCTCTTGTGGACCTCCTCAAGCTCCTCCTCCTTTTCACGAGCCACCCTTTCTAGTTCCAGGCGATGTCGTGCATGTGCCTCGGATGCCTCAATTTTTAAACGCTTATTTTCTTCCTCTGTCACTACAAGTCTGTCTGCAAACTCCTGGCGGATCACATCGGAGAGGCTCTTCCTTTCCTCATTCAGCCGGTCAGTTATCTGTAAGCAGAAAGTGCATGAACTTAAAAAGCTGTATGCATGCATCTTTTATATATGTTTATTGAGTTTTGCCAAAAAATATTACACCTAGGGGATGTCTAGCAACATAATTTTGGTGTATTTAGCAACCTACTATATCATATAATCATTCCCCCCGCTGAGCTCAGAGCAGAGGCTAATGATCACACCTCCGACATAGTGCTGAGAATTAACATCAGTTCCCATCAGCGCACTTGTAAATTTTGTGGCATGTGCTCCAGAATGCCAATCACAAGGCATTCTGGGGCACATAAAGGGCTTGTGTTGTTGACAGTCACAAACCACTACATCACAGCCCTGCACAGCAAGACGAGGAAATTAGTTTTTCACATGAGCAGAACTGAGTTCCTCATTCCTACCCCAGTGGAAGGAGGGGAATCTGTGGGCGCATGAGATACAACTGTGTCAACAGAAACACGGTTGCATCTCAAGTGACCACGCCACTTAAGCTGTTAGTCTCCCCCCCAGAGCTCTCTGGTCTGTACTGTATATGCATTCCCATGCTATATACAATTGTAAGCAATTGATTCCTTTTAGGTGCTAACACTGACATTTTCAGAACATTGTCATAGATTACACACGAGAACATTTATGATACTGATCACTTTCATTACCTTCCTGATGTCTTCAACTTCCTGCTCTCTCTGCTTCAGGAGTCCCTGAAGTCTGATCTGTTGTCCTTCCAGCTCAGTAGCTCGCTCCTTTAGATGGTTGCAGCGTTCATGTACTTTCCTCTCAGAACGCTCCATTTCCTGCAGCTCAGACTCATACTTTTCTCTAATTCTTTTAACCCTGTGAGAAACGTAATTTGTCTAAATTAAGACTTTTTTTTTGTTTTAACATATTTGATTATAAAAAATTGATTTGAAATATTCTGTCAATTATATTGTTTCTTTAGACTGACATTATGGACTGATCATAGGTATCAAATGATTTCTGATGCATATAAACGGTGTTCATGAATTTTGGGTGGAAGCCCTAAAACACTGTTTGATAGCGCCAAAATACTTACACTTCTTGCTCCTACGTTAGAATACTCACAATGATCATACATTTGAAGAACATTGTTCAACTCAATATGGACCACAGAAAGCACCACAGCATAACAACATTTTCTACTAAAAACAAAAGGTGTAAGGAGCAGAACCTATGTTTTCTAGAGTTGTTAGAACTGTGTGGGGACATGTCTTATTACATATACGAACAATAAGTAGCATATGAGGAAATATGCTTATTATGAAACTATTCATTGCTAAATTAAAAGGCATCTCGAATATAAGAATATTTAGATTTATAGATAGAAGGGAGTTTGGAAAGAAAACAAAATGCATGGACTGAATCGCTCTGCTTACGGATGCAGAATGACTTAATGGTCAGGTGCCCAGCCATGCCATAAACGGCCAGCCAACCAATCAGGAACGGTCTCATGTCTAACAGATGAGAGACCAAATCTCATTAGTGGTTCGGCAATCACTAATCAAATCACCCTACAAATCACTGATTAATAAATCTGGCAATGAGCAGCAGGTGGAAAATGCTGCCAGACAAAGCATTTATAATTTCCCAGAGAGTCTTCAATAGGATGCTGCATTTGGTGCTTATTAGGCTTCTGGTCTTCCATGATGGCTACAAAAGGCGAGTCGATCACTTTTACATTGTGGTAGGAAACCGGTTACTTTCAATGTGAAGGCACGGTGCAGCACGGTGCTTCTGCGGAGCAGCGATGTGGTCTTCTGTGTATACTTTTCTGAAATTTTACAAATTCGATGCGTTTGCAAACAAGGACACCAGTTGCTGCACACTGTAATCATGTGTGCCTGCCCTCATCAGGGTCCAGTGTCCGCCAGTAGGATGGCGGAAAAAAAAGAGATTAGGTTGTTTTTTTTTTCCCTAGAGATTTTATTTCTTGCTCTTCCTTTTCATTTGTTCTTTGGCTCTGTTGGATGTTGTTGGTTAGAAAATACTGAGTGTCCAGCAGAATGGGGACGTCAGAGGGAGCAGTTAACACTTTGAGAGCTAAAGTCCTATAGGAAACTCTATATCCCCAGGTTAAGTTTTCCCCCAAAGGATTCAGCAAAAAGAAGAAGATAACCGTTCTTGATGGCACTGCCATCATGTGCCTAATGCAGACCAATGTACATTTTTAATGGGATGTAGTCAGCATCCCGGCGGCGTGTGCAACACGGTAGTAAGTGACTAATAGAGAATTAGAAGACACCAACCAAGAAGTGTTCCAGCAGTGTGACCAAGACACACCCAGAAGTCAGTGGTTTGAGGTGCCTCAATCCATAGGCAAGTAGACAGGAAGATCCGTCAGTCTCTAGGACCTGACGGAGCGCAGTCAGCAAGCCCTACCTCTTATATGCGATACTTTGCATGCCCAGCGCTTCCTTCCTGGCATACATCCTGCGTGGATGGAACCCTGAGACTCTCCTTCTGTTACTAGCAGTATCAGTATCCTAGGGTGCCACATGTACACTATACTACCACCACTGTATTAGGGACTTCAACGCAACCACCCGCCATGCCTTACACCCAAATGCCCGGCGCAATACAACACCCAGCAATACCCCAAAGGCTCCAGGTTGCTTTGACTGGTTTACAACTATACTTGTTGTATTCCTGTGTTATTTGCTACCTGCTGTTTCCTACCAGGTTCAATAAACCTAATAACTGGTTGTTATATCATATATAGGTTAAGTCTCTGGCACAGAAATGCTTTCCTTAATATGACCTGATTTTACAGTTAGCATGTTGGCTTATACTTTCAATATCATGCCTTGGAACCAACCTGGTGGAAATGAATGAAGGAAACAGTCCTAACGGCTTAGGAAGTCTGCTTCTCAATATGACACTCTGGGAATGTATTCAGCAGACAGAGACGGAAGATGCCGTTCCACTCAAAAGGAGAATGCGACTTACTTTCCTCTTGGCAGCGCGACTGCGAGTGCCGTCCTGATGGTGTATGTAGGGGACAGCCGTTGAATTATCGGACTGTACTTGGACTGGGCAATGCTGGAAGATAGGCAGAGCCAGACAAAGAGCTCTGCAAACTACTCGGAACTCCAGAATGTTGATCGGTAGCTAGCTCTCTTGAGCCGACCACTGATCCCGAAAAGTCTGAGGACAGGCCACCGACCCCCACCCTCCAAGACATGAAGTCGATGGTGAGGAGAACCCAGTCCCGAATCCAAAATGGGTGCCCCTGATCAGATGGGACCCCTGGAGCAACCACAAGAGGGAATGACACACTTCCTGAGAGAGGACAATCGTCTGAGACCTGAGCTGTAGATTGGATCTGCTCCACTGGGCCAGAATCTCTAACTGGAGAGACCAGGAATTAAACTGGGCATACTCCACCAAGGTGGAGACCAGAGAGCCCAGGATCTGCATGTAAGAGTGTATTGACACTCGGCAATGATGTAGAAACAAACAAATTTTGGACTGTAAGTCCCGAACTTTGTCCGCTGAGAGGAAAACCCGCTGAACCGTGACCTTCGTGAAGACACGAGGAGCCGTGTAAAGTCCAAATGGTAAAGCCCGAAACTGGAAATGTTCCTCTTGGACAGCAAACCTGAGGAATTGCTTGTGACGGAGATGGATGGGAACATGCAAATAGACACCCTGGATGTCTAAAGGAGGCCATGAAGTCCCCCGGCTCCAAAGCTAGTATAACAGAGTGAAGTGATTCCATTCGGAACTTGGAAATCCTCAAGTACCTGTTGAGTGACTTCAGGTTGAGAATCGGTCGGAAGAACCAGTTTGGCTTCCGTACCAGGAAGAGGCTGGCATAGAAGCCCGTGCCTCGCTGAAACGAGGGTACCGGAACGACCTTGGAGACCATTAGAGAGTGAACGGACTCCCACAAAGCTCCTGCTATTTCTTGATCCAAAGGAAGACCTGTGGAAAAAAAACTGGGTTGGAGGATGCTCCCGAAATGTCACCGCGTATCCCTGGGAGACTACCTCTCTTACCGAGACGTCCTCCATGGTTGCCCTACAAATCTCGGAAAAAAGAATCAGCCGGCCTCCCAAGCTGGTGTCCCCAATGTGGAGGCCCACCCCGTCATGCAGCAGGCTTGTCGGCTGGCTTAGCAGCTGGGTGTCTGGTAGACCAGGGTTGCTTACCCGCTAGCTCAGAACTTTTAGCGGAGGATCCCTGGGACCTAGGAAATGACAAGCCCTTGGCTTTTCCCTGCGGACGAAAGGAGCTAAAATTAGAAGATTGCAAACTAGGGGCTGCCCCAGAAGAGAGAAAAGCTATCTTAGATGATGCTACCGTAGCCACTATTTTGTCCAACTCTGGACCAAAGAAAATATCTCCTGAAAAGGGAAGAGCTTCAAGGGTCTTCTTAGATTCAGCATCCGCACGCCAGCAACAAAGCCACAGGGCTCTCCTAGCTGACACTGACAACGCAGATACCTTAGAAGTTAGTATACCTGGTTCAATAGCTGCCTCCTCAAGTTAAGAAGCCGCCTCTCGGACATGCTCCACGAGAGACACAAGCTAATCTCTGATAGTACCTGAAGTGAGGCCATCTTCCAGGGCTTCTGCCCAGCAACCAAAGGCCTTAGCAACCCAGGCAGATGCCAGGGCCGCACGAGCTACCACACTTGCATTAGAATAAATAGATTTGAGAAAAGTACCCAACTTCCTATCCATTGGATTTTTATGGGATGCTATGTTAGGAAGAGGAAGAGTGGTATTCTTAATTAGGCGGGCAACATGCGCATCAAACGGGGTAGGAGACTTCCATTTAGCCCGATCGGCATCAGGCAGAGAATAAAAGACAGCAATGTGCTTAGAAACCTGAAAGCGCCTATTAGGATAGGACCATGCCTCCGCCAAAAGGTCAAGCTGCGCTGAAGGAGGAGACTCTGAAATTCCCTTCTTTTAACGCTTAAACACTGGAGCGTTGGACATAGCAGCCGGCTCAGCATTCTTGAATAGAAGTACTGATTTAACCTCTTTGATCAAAGAAACTACATCTACTTGAGGCTGTGAATCCTCTGGAATAGAAGAGGACTCAACATCAGAGGCTACAGATATATTTTCCGCATGGTCTGAGGAAACTTCAGAGTCTGAATCAATGTCAGACAAGGGTGTAGAGCTGTCCCTTCTACAGGGCTTACATGTAGGAGCGTGTTCCATGTCTAGTATCTCTTTGAAAGATTCTAACACCTGCACTGACTTTGTAAAGAACTGCATCCAAGGAGGCAGCAAAAGGGACGCAATTGAATTGGAGATATGGGCCCCGCTTTAAGGGACAACAGCCAAAAGGAGCGAACCCAGGGGATGTGAGCCAATCCACTACCTGCAACATTACCTGGGATAGCGAGGAAACCCAAGCAGGTTCCTGACCGGCAGGCAAAGCCGACAAATCCTGCTATGGAGATGTAAAACAGCAAACACAGAGACCTTCGTGGTCCGGAAACTGAAGAAAAAACAGCAGAACAAGCCCTACAATTACGCAGCACAGAAGCACCCACCTCCCTGGGAGCTTTACCCCATTGAAACATAGTACAGAAATCCAAGGAGACCCCCCACACACCAGAGCAAGAACTGTGATGTTCCAATAAGGGGTAAAGCAATGAATGCTAATGCACCACAAATAACAGAATGAGTGGGGCTGTGCAGAGACCTGAGACTATACAAAGTGCACAAAATAGTAACACACACAGAACATTCAATGCAAAAGAAAAAAGGCAATAAGTGCTCAACAAACCAGCCCCAAGAGGGGAGGAAGGAGCAGTTTAGTACGTGACCGCTGAGGAGGAATACAGGGAGACTAGGAGCCTGCACTCTCCAGAGATAAGCTGCACTAGCAGGCACTGTGAAAATGGCTGCCCAGCGTCTCCTGAAGGAGGGGAGAGAGGAGGAGTGACACTGGGACAGAATGTCACTTGAGGGATAGTAAATTTGAAAAAGCTCCCTCTATACAGGAGCGAAACCAGTTGGAGGATCCAAAGCCCTATGCGAATGCACGACTGGACAATCGTTATCGCAATCACCCCTTTGCTATCGCTGTGACTGGTTGCCATATACTTTTCATTGTTGTTGCAGTCCACTTTGTGAATCCTCCATACCATCTGGAATATAAAGGCTACTGACGTCCCTTTCTAGTGTCAGCATCTGTGGCCCAGGCGGACTCCCGCAGGTGGATATACGGGCGGCGTGCAAGCGCAGACGCTGCACCACTCTTTACAGCACGGGAGATAGTCAGGACTGCATATTCCAGCACACTACTGACTACTAACATTAGTGGAGAGTGGTTACTATACAAGCTTTCATGTTTCCATCTGCATTTTATTTGTGGCTTAAAACCAGAAGCGATATCTTCTGAATATATGGACTGAGGGCCTGATTCAGAGCCGGACGCTCTTTGAGAACGCTCGCTCTGAATCAGGGCGTCCCTGTTTTTTTTTTTTGAAAGACGGCCTCCTGGCCGCTCGCTAAGCTGTGGGTGACCACCCACAGCTTTAGCGAGCGGCCAGGTGATGGTCGCGATGGTCACGACCATTGGGGCTTGCAACGAGACCCTTGTGGTAGGGTCTCGTTCCCGCAAGCCCCAGTGAGCTTTCGGCTCTAATAGAGCCGGAAGTTCACCCACTGACGTCACTCGTGAGGTCAATGGGGCTGCCCCCAAACGGCAGGCGTTCCTTCGGGAACGTCTCCGTTTGGCCAGCCATCCCCCCTGCCCGCCTCTATAACGGGGCAAGCTGTCAATCATAATCGACAGCTGCCCGGCTTTGGTGCGAGACCCGAAGCAACGGAGCGCCCATTGTTGGCCAGGTCTCGTGCATGCGCATGCCGGAGCCAACTCTGGCGTGCACATTCGCAGTGGGGGACCATCGACCTGCTTGCGAGCGCTGTGCGCTCGCGAGCGGGTCTGAATCAGGCCCTGAGTCCTTTTAAAAGCACAGTGTCATTCATAGATTAGACTTGGAGATCTCCATGGAGTTATTGTGATCATTATTGTTGATTAATTGGTTTTGTGTATTTTTATAAGCAGTATTTTTGGTACATATGTATGTGTTACATGTTCTAATATAAATGTTTGCAATATGGCTAGTCATATTCTAGTCTGAATAAATATACATTGCATATAGAATATATCAATAAATATATATTTTTTTAGTGAACATCAGACCCCCTGATTATTCGATTTTATTTTAGAATTATAGGATTAATGGTGTCTTATCAGACTTTTCTTTTTTTTTTTTTCTTTGTATGACTTGAGGGATAGTGCCCAGGGGCAGGGGAGGAGCTAACGGGGAGAGCCTACCTCTCCATTCTGGCATGGACCCCAAGGCAAATTGCCACCTACACCGCGGCACCCCGCTGCCCAGGTGGTCTAGTGGGCATACAGAGAGGACCTAGGTCCCCACAGACAGCACTGCCGGTGTCTCCCTAACCGGCGGTAAAGGTCTGTGACAACGTGGCTCCCTGGAAGCAGAGAGCCGCCTTACCTGTCCACCTGCTGCGCCAGCTACAGCTCCCTCCTGATCCGTGGATCTCCAGCTGAAGTAGCTAAACCAGGAGCCAACGCTGCAGCCGCCGGTGCTGGGGTGATGGAGCGGCAGTGCCCAGTGCTGCCCACTCAGTTAAAAATAATATAATAAAGTGGAAAAAAAAAATGAAGCTGTCTGCAAGGCTTTCACACTGCCGCTGCTGCAGGCAGAAACAAAAAACCCTGAAGTGCCTGTGGCTGGGGGGCGGGGAGCCTGGGCTGATGGATTTCAAGTATTAACTATGCGGTGCCCAGACTCCAAACCCACCAACCTATACCCAGCGTAAAGCCTGTGTCCCCTATGAAGGAAGGAATAAAATTGAATTTGAGTATTAAATACTTTAACGCCAGTGACCAGTTATTATATTTTAATATTAGCTTATACAATTCAGTAGAGGGGAAAGCGTATAAGGAATACAAGAGCTGGGAGTAAGAGAAAGCAGTCTGACGATGGAGGGGTCGCCCCAACTCCCCAAGGCAGCCGGCTTTCCCAGATAAGATGCAAAAATGTGTGACCTTTACTCTCTAAATTGGCACCTTTCAGTCCCCCAGGTGCATTCAATTTGATTGCCCTGCAACTATTCAAGCACCTGTTTTCAGCAACTCTTTCACATTCCTCCCTTGCCGTTGACATCTCCGACTCCAGGCGCTGTATCACCAGCTCAATCTCTTTATCCCTACCCTTTCGGATTTCTTCTTTCAGCTCTCTTTCTCGTGACAGAAGCCAGGTCTCCTATAGGCATGAAGCATGTAAAAGAAGAATGGTCTTTTAATGCCATGAATAATGATGAATCACTGACCAACACAAAACTGACCATGAACAAGCTGTATGTATGAACATCATCTCACTTATAGTTTGTTTCCATGTCTGTTACAGGTAGCAATTTGGTTTGTTAATCACAGCATTACGACATTCATAGCACAAAGTTTGACTGCAGGTT